>JANHFT010007111.1:26746-51006 GCA_032467955.1 Pseudoxenodon macrops | reverse complement strand
CTTTGTTTATGTATTTGTGTTTGATTGTTTGTATGTTTAATTATTTGTAATAAAATTTATTTAAAAAAAAAAAAGAACTTCAAGTCCCACCATTCCCAGCCAACAGAAGGGATTCTAGCATAGTATTTCAGTAAGATTTGGAAAGCCAGGGGGTTACTTATTTGAGATTTAGAAGAAAAGCAGTGAAAGCTTTTCCCCCTCATTCTATAGAATCAAAAAGCTTTTCCAGTTCAGAGACTTTTGCTATATTGTGCTTGAGGGGTTGTGATCTCGGAATACATGAATAAACGAGGCTCTCTTATCAGACTTATTCAGATAATTAGGTGCTTCTTATTCATGGCAGGGTTCACATATTATGCTAAGCCAAACCCAAGCCACATTATGTGTGATTAGCACACATGTGGGAACCCAATTAGTATTATCTTGCTCTCAACAGGTTTCCCATCTTGCTTTGTTCCACTGTCCCAAACTCTTAAAGGAAAAGGCTATAATTGAACTTGGGTTTTGTAAACTCAAAGCATCAGTTTTGCTAGCGTGCTCCCTATAAATGAGGACTGATTGGAATCAATGTGAAATAGAGACTCAACTGAGTTTCTCAACATTGAAGATCATCTGAAAACGATTCACCAAATTGCTTAATCCACAACTCCCATACTTGATGTGATATCTGATATCAGGATGCTAATAGGACAATGGTTGAAAATGTTGCAAAGCACAATTTGTTTATATATTTTCAAAACCCAAGACTTTGGCTTTAGTTTATCCAAAGAGAAATGCATTGCTATGTTTTTAACATGTTATCTTGCAATCAAAATTCAATGATGTGCATAACTACCCTGTGCCAATCATCTCAGATATATGTTCATCAAAATAATGGCATATTATCAGAATTTCAGTTTGTCTATACACTTTAGAAAGTAAACCTTGATGGAAATACTGAATGAGAGAGGGGAAAAAATCATTCACAATATTTGGTTTTTCTTTAAATCATATAAATCTTTTTTTTCCTTTTTACAATGCAATGTTTAAAATATAATAATGAAAAATTGATAAGCAATGGCAAACTGATGTTTAATTTTGTGAAAATGTAAGTGTATAGACTAGAGGAAGAGAAATGGTGGGATATTTATTTGTGTCAATAGGCGTGTTATATTGGATTCATTCTAGTTCTTGACATTACTGTTAGATTTTTTTTGTTATGTAACTAGCACAGATTTAATCTCTTATAGAGATGTACTCAGGGCATAGCTAATGTAAGCTCTCCCTATGCAGCATTAGTTACATAATGCTGCATAGGGAGAACCTACACAGCTATGCCCCAGTACATCTCTGTTAAATTGATGTTAAATAATTCCATGTTACTCTTTATTTAAAGCTGCCATTGAGTTGTCAATTTATTTCAGCTACAAATGTTAACAATGGAAATGCCGCAACCCAGGTCTATACATGATGCTTGGTTTTTTATCTACTCTCTAGGGCTAGGCCAAGGTTGGCGATCCCTGCTAGGCGATTGGCAGACTGAATTGAGAACTAAAACAGTTATAGAAAGAATCCAAACCAAGAAATGTCTGATATAGCCTGAAAATTAAATGCGAGAAAAGTCTCCCAAAAGATCAGAGTGCTGTTCATGTTTTACAGGCCAATTCCAATCATAATTCATCATCCATTTGGATTATGTATCAGCAGGTTTTCTCACATGCTTCCCCTACTTATAAAGTAATCTAATCCTTCTTCCATTGATTAGTTATGTTATCTGTTTGGTGATTCAATGTTTAGCTGAAATGTTCAGATATGCACTGTGGGGATTCTAGAGCTACATTTCTGTTTGATTGTGTGTGTGGTCACATATGACACTCTTGATAGGATCACCACATATGTACAGAATTGGAGGGGCACTGGAATTCAACATTAGATGCAAAATAATACCAGTTAGACAGAAAGTTTTTTTTTAATATCCACCATTGTATTCTTTGTCATAAGGGCAATTACTTTGAGTCTCATCCACTACATTTCACAGAACATTGGCTTACAAAAGTGCTATTTCTGAGCAGTTCATCAAAGCAATTGCAAACCATAAAGGAGGTCAGAAGTACAGTAACATAAGAGGGATGGGGGGGGGAAGGGTCTAAAGGCACCCAAGCTTATCTAAATATTCCAAATCATGGTTTGATAACCAGTCTGAATGAGTCTTCTAACTGGGGTGTTTTAGATGAAATGCTAAATTCTGCAGGGACTTTAGTACAGAGAAAGGCATTGCAAGGCTGAAAACACTACTGTACACACATTCCGTTGAGCGCACTACAATTTCACAACTCTTTGCTCATCCTATTTGATGGCTCAGTCCTCTTTTAAAATGACAGAAGCCTTCACTAATTTGCTTTAGTCATCCTTAAAGATGCTTCAGTCAATCAATAACAATAGTAGCACTGTTCAGCTGTCCCAAGAAATATATTTAACTCTCTTCCTGGTATAGACACTGAAATTGTTTTATAAAATATAGTATTATACAACACCAGTTACAATCATGAAAATATCTCTAGCAATCTACTGGACATATCTAAGATGAAAGCAAAAGAAAAGTACTTCCTCTGCTGACTTCTTGTCCGTTAACGATCGCATTATTTGTTTTCTGATGGGAAGGAAAAGCTTGTTATTAATTAGTAACAGCTAGAATCTATGCATTATTATTGGTTTCCACTAGAGGGAGCAAATGTTCCTTAGTTACATTTGACTTAGCCTTCGTCTATCTTCCTAGCTAACTGCTAACAAATTTTGGGAAACTATCAGTATCCTTGCCTTTTTTCCCAGGGTTCTCCATCCTTACACCTCGTTAGGTTTCTTCTGTTTGGAAAAAAAAAGGCTAATGGAAAGTGAGAAAGACCTTTTAAGGCAGTGATGGCGAACCTTTTTGGCACCAAGTGGCCAAATTGGAATGCGCATGCGCCGGAGCCCTGGTCTTCTGGTTTCCGGTGCGTGCATGTGTGTTGGCTAGCTGGTCTTTGCATGTGCTGGAGTGCTGGAAACCCGAAAACTAGGTGGCCGGCGCACGCATGCACACCGGCCAGTTGGTCTTCGGGTTTCTGGGGCTCCGGCACATGTGAAGATCAGCTGGCCGGCGTGCATGCGTGTGCCAGAAACCAGAAGAGCAGCTGGCAACAGTGGCCATGCCCACAGAGAGGACTCTGCGTGCCAACTCTGGCACATGTGCCATAGGTTCGCCATCGTGGTTTTAAGGGAAAGCCCTTCTATTACATCAATTGAAGAAAGTATCTATCTAGGCTTTAGGCTAATATAAGGTATGAGGGTAAAGATTTGTTCTCTGAGCTTGTGGGCTGCTCTCCGAACATTTGGAAACCAACCCACAAGCTCAGAGAATGAACCTTCACCCTCATCCTACACCCGAGCTGCAGATATTCGTCACTATTGCTAATCTACGGTATGGTTAGTGGCTACTTCAATTCCCTGTTATTAGCAAATCAATTTAACAGCCAGTGCCTGATCTGAGTTCAGCAGTTTGTTTGTGTGTAATGAAGGAAAGGCCCATAAGGAGAAGGAGCCAAATTTTAGGCATGAAATAAAAAGTTGCACCACTGGTTTCCAAAAAGCAGCTTTGGGAAAGCTACATAGTTATACTATTATTTTAAATAGTTCTAAAATATCATGTACTCTTGGTTTGTCTAATACATTTGAACAGATCAGTTAAAGATTTAGTAATCTGTCTGTTTCCCGCTTTGGATCATATTCTAAACGTTCTAAAGTACCCAATGGTACTTCGTTTTAAACAGAGCAACTTGTGACAGATGAACTTGGAATAAAATACAGTAAGGGATTAATTGAAGATTAATCTCCATTTTGGCATTTGCAAAGAGAGGGATACCGAGATAGAAATCTAGAGCGGCCTAGCAGACTTATTTATGCACCTTCTTTTTATGGATTTTTCTTTTGAGCCCTCCCAGATTCACAGCATCTGTGATTTAGATACAGAAAAAGAAGTTGGGGGTGGGTGAGGAAGTAAGCTGCTTCTTCGTCTGCCCATGGTGATTCTGATCCTAGTCAGGTGCTTAGAATTATTTTAAATGCTAACAGTTGGAGGCTGTTGTTGACAAAAGAATCTGGGATACCAGAAGAAAATGGTTGTTTCCCATTTAATGAGGACACCCCTGGTTTCCACCACCCCCCAATGTCTGTCTGTCAACAGATCAATAGATAAGTTTTTTACTTGGAAGTAGCACAATTAGTTATGTGAGAATGGGGATATTATTAACCTGCTTTTCTCCTGTTCTGCTCGTGTTTTCCACTCCACTCTCCATTCCTAGATCAAATCACCTCAGAAGCTCTGCTACCCCACTGCATCTTTTGTGGACATTGTTCTTGCTACTGAACTTTTCAAGAAATATCTAGGATGGTCCTTGAGGGTTATGCTATGAAACGTGTCAGAGGAGCAGGGGGGGTCACAAACATCTAAGCAACCCAGAAGTGGACATGTTCTCTACATACGATGGGAAGGATCAGAAATAAAGGTCATTTCCTGGAGTTGCCAACTGCCAGATTGTAGCAGGTGCTATGCAAGCATCAGAGGAGAGGTCCCCAAAAGCAAATATGAGATTTTCTCTACTTTGGCATTATATTTGCCAATACCATACATACCATAAAGAGATAAGTCATTAATTCTCATCAGACAATTTTTGATCCTAGAAATTTACTTCTACACAGAGGAAATGGGGAGCATAGCATAATATGTTAGAAGCTTGATGATTTAGCCAGCAAACTACAGTGAATACAGAAAACTGTCCAGTAATCAGCTTTTTGAGTGTTTGGAGAACTGTCCACACATAAAGCAAAGTTAGTTTAACCATCACATTGGCCTCCAATGAGAAATCTGAAAAAAGCAAGTTGAAGTATATTTCCCTTTATAGATGATTTACTCCTTAGGCTCATCACCTGATGTAGCTGTTTCATATATACTGTATGTATTTCTCCCTGGCATTAAAGGACTGGCTGGACATTTTCTAAAACCATGGATCTTGATAAAGGAAGTTGAGAGGAAAGAAGAGTCAGTTAATATGACAGGAATGGACAGCCAAGGAGTTATAGAAAGCTACATGGAACCCTCTGATTGAGAATAATGGTCCAAGCACGAAGCTCTACAATGAAAAGTGTTCCATTCACTTCCTCATGAAATTCCACTGCTATCATACTTCGGCGTCTAGATAAATCAATTTGGCTTTTGCTGAATGAAATGACAAGCTGAGTCTAGAACTCCCCTGATAATAGGGTGGGTGAGGTTCACTTTTTGTTGACCAAGGAAGAATCCTGATGCGACTCCATGATTTGATAGATGGTTTCCCGGAAATGATGGTCCTGGCTTAGTCTCTTGGCAGCTTCCTTCAGCTCTTCTATGTTTTCTGCTTCCGAGTACATGAACGATTGCGATTGCCGCACTGAAAACAAGAATGGTATACAACACTAGGAAACTGTACTCATTTGTAATCCTTACAATGGCAAAGACCTGTGGCATAAAGATGCATTCATCTTATTTATGTTTTGTGGCTGGCGGACATTTTGCACTATGGAAAACAGTGGGGTAGGTCTGTGAAAATCAGGCCTGGGAATTAGAAAAGGCCAGTACTGTGGGAACAAGGGGTAAAATTGGGGTTATCAAACAGTTTAAGTAAGTAGGTGCCAATCAAAGAGGAAAAAAGACGGCAGTCAACAAAACACTGATTAATACACATAATGGAGCTATCACAATATACCAAGTGTGCCTTTCGCAATTAGAAATCCTCTACATGTGTTGGATTATAACTCAGAATTTCTAGCAGCCATGCAAATTGTAGTCATATATGAGATTGATTTTGCCCCCAGAGATCAGCTTCATATTAAACCAATAAAGTACAGCAACTTGTCAATCAATGAGTGCCTTTTTCCTACCTCAAGGTTATCATTATAGAATCAAAGGTGAACTCAGTTTTTTCACCAAAGTGGCTACAAGTATGTCTTTTTTATAAGATAATTTTTTATTTTTTTTTACAAACCCTGAATTAAAAGAACAGGGACAAGTAGTACTTACAACTATCCCATGAATTGCTGCATCTCCTACGACGAAATCGGCAGCTTTTTATCCTGCGAGTGGCAGCCTTGTGAAGGTACACAGAATTTTTCATAATTACTGGCATCTTGGCTTCTAATTCAGCATTCCGGATACATTCTTCAAAGAATTCTACAGATGATCAGAGACAGAGGAAATGGAATAAATCATAGCCTTAGACCATTATTCATCAACCTAGCACTCCATGCTTCCATGACCTTCTAGAGTTATAATAATTGACCATATTGACAGGAACAGAGTTTGATTCCTACTGGTTCTATCTGGTTCTATAGAGCCATTAGTAACTTGGCAATGACATCATGGAGCTGGTTCCTTCGGTGTCTCAGCGGGTGCCGCCATTTTGAATTTTGCTTCTGTGCATGTGCAGAAGCTAATTTTTGCTTCTGCGCATGCACAGAAGCTATTTTTTGACTGCTGTGCGAGCGCAAGCGCTTTGTGCGCATGTACGAGACGCAACCCTGAGCGAACCGGCAGCAAAACAATTTAAAATCCACACCTAGACAGGAAGATTATGGGATTTCAAGACCACCTTATTTAGAGGAAATCAAGTTATAAATGGTCCATATGAAGATCTAGAAATTAGTTTATATCTTAAAATTTCAATTCTGATATTTCCATATTTTGCTTTTTAATTTGACTATATGCAAAATATTTTTATAAAACATTATTCTTTTTTCTCTGAGGCAATTTAAGGCAAAAATATTCACTGTTGTTACAGCTTTATATTCAATATTATTTTATTTGTTTAAATATCATGAAGACAACAAATGCTGGGGAGAGGGATAAATGAAGCATTTTTGAAGTCTTTTCTGATCTAAAGCTTGCCTACTGCTTGTTAACTACCTCTTATGAGGTTTCTGGGATATGAGCCCCATACCAGAAAATAAGCCATTTCAGTTTTATTTTAATCTTGTGCTTATTTTACTCTCAGGATAATTTGGGTAGTGATGGAGGAGCATTTAAAGCTCAATTGATTTTGAATTATTATGTGCCATCAAGTTGGTATCAGCTCTTACCAAGCAAATAGACATTTTTTTCTCCAGGATGATCTGTCCCCATCCTGGTCCTTCTGTAACTGATGAGTGCAACACTGAAAACCCAAAGGACCAAGTTGGGGGAAGATTGTCCTGAAGAAAATCTATATATATATATATTCACTAAGGCTCTTAATGGCACATAATCAAATAATTCAAAGCTTAGTATAATTCAGAAGTTATCCAGAGCTTACAGAAATGTGACAATCACTCAAATAATTAAGCATGCAGGAAGAGTTTTGCTGATGCATTTCTGAACAGAAACAACTTTCTATCAACACTGTGTGTTGTCAGAAAATTATTGTTAAATAAAGTTTGAAATTTTCATAATTGGTCTTCTTAGTAAACATCACGTAATAGGTAATACCACTCCTACCTAAGATACTGTATTGCCGGGAAAAAACACAATGGATTGGAGAAATGATACCCTCAAGAGAAGAATGTTATCATTTTTGGGTGGCTGTGGCAAGTTTTTAAAATATAATTATCCCCCAAATAATATCCCCCAAGAAAAATAATCATACTACTTCTGATTAGATAAATCATTTCATCACACTAAGAATGCAACCTCAGGCAAGTAAAAATGATTCTTGGGGGCAAATCAAACATGGTATTTTCTGTGGCTTTATATCTTGGCTCCAATAGAAGGTTGAACTTTCCATGCCTGCCCTCTTCAATTCTAATCACACACATTAACCAATGGCAGCTTCTGCTTGGTTTTGAAAAGGTAAAGTCCTCCTTCAATTTCACTGCTGGCGAAATTATGGATGCCTTTATATAGTTTCCTTAGGAGCAATGTTTTCTTGTTGAATGAACTATGGTTTAGTCTAGTGTTTCTGAACCTCAGAAACGTTGGACTTCAGCTCCCAGAATTCTTCAGCCAACATCTTAAAGCTGCTGAGGTCACTGGTCTAGTCCAGGAGTCAGCAATATAAAGACTCAAAGAACCACAAAGGTCTAACCGGAAGCCCCTTGTTCAATTCTGGAGTCAACTGGAAGTTCAATTCCCACACCATAGAGTCTCCTCCTAGCGCGGTGTCTTTTTCCTCCACCTGTCTAACTGGAAGCTCTATCAATTGTTGAGCCAACCAGCGATAGGGAGCCGCAGCAGAGGGATAAAAGAACCACATGCAGCTCCAGAGCCACAGGTTGTTGACCTCTGGTTTAATCTATAGCTATGGGATTCCTTTGTTCTCTCTGATTTAAGTACTGTTTGCTTAGTTTCTCAACGCAGCTATTACCTTCTGAGGTTGCATTTTTAAAGAAGCAGGGAGATGATATACAAAGATACATTTCATGCTTTTTTTAATTTGACCCTCCCTCAGGAAGTTCACCCATCATGATTTTTTTTCCTCCTAGACTTTGTTAGCTTAGATTTTTGGAGTGCCAAAAGTGCTACTGCAACACTCCTGAGGACTGTTAAGCAGATTCACAACTCATGGTTATGCAAGGATTCACTGGCTAATGCTTCCAGTTGGAGGTATCTGCAAGGTGATACTTCTTTTGAAGTGGAAGTTTTATTGTAGAGGCTACTTAGCAGCAATGGGGAAGGTCCACTTACTTTTCAGGTTGCTGACGTCAGCTTTCATTTTTTCCTCCTTCTCTTTGTTGCGATGCTTGCAGTTTAAGCCTTGTTCAAGGCTCTGCAGGGCCTCTTCAGCCTCCTGCAAGCGTTTCTCCAGGTCCATACGCACCTTCACTTCTGCCTGAGCCAGAAGGAAAGGAGGCAGTCCCCCAAAAAATCCAGAAAAGAAATACAAGAGCAAATTGCAAACAGAAGCAAGAAATGTGATTTTTTTAAACAATTGGTACGCTGCCTAGGGGTAGCTCCAGTTCCCTTCTCTTGATGTCGTTTTATTTTGTGTCATTCAGCAGTAGAAGAAGGGCAAGTGAGATTGTTCGCTGACTCTATAACACAGATTGAGTCACCTTTCTTTTTTTGTCTCGATTTCATTGAGGACCGCATTGATGGTTGTATTTGACCTTGGAGGGGCGGGCAGTGTAGGCATGGCAAGAATGGAAGGTGGCCAGCTCAACATCACTCTTGTGATCAAATGCCACTTTTGCTAGTAGTTTGTTTTGCTGGCACTCTACCAGCAAAAACAGAGCCGGTGAGGGCCACATACAACTTTCATGAGCTCAGTTTTCACTGCCAGAGGCACCGCGGGCTGGTCCTTCACTATTTCCAGGGCAGCGCCACGGGCCAGATCTAAGCATCCCATGGGTCAGATCTGGCCTGTGGCCCTTGAGTTTGACACCCCTAGTCCAGAAGGACAAACCAAAAATTGTTTTGGTGAGATAGAGCTCAATGAAAGGATGAACTAATAAGACCAGGTCTTTCATGTGGACAAACTCAGGGTTTTCTCCTTTTTTTTTTTTACAAAAAATGTGCTTAACGATAGTGTTACGTACTGACGTACAGAAATATATTTGCATACTCGCCATTGATAGCAGGAATAATAAACCACTGTCAGTGGCCGGCAAGGCTGACGGAGCTCTTTTAAAAGAGAGCTCTGGCAGCCTGCCGGCTGCTTCTTACTATTTGCGTCTAGGAATAAAAGTGCTGAACCAATGTCCTGTGTACCACATCTTCTATTGCGCCCCCTATCTAACAGGTAGAGTGGGGTCACTGTTCATCTCCCTTAAGTCTGTTTTCATGTAGACACTACATGACAGAAGACTGAAATTCATTAATGAAGCCATAAGGACTTCTGGAAACTGAAAAGGAAAAGCAAGGTCAACTTTAGGCCTAAGGACCACCTCTACCATAATAGAAACTGTACTACCATACCTTGAGGTCTCTCTCAGTCTTCTGCTTCTCGGCTGTCAGCTCAGATAGGGAATTCTGTAGGGCCTGTGACTGGGAGGAATAGAATTCCCTTTCTTCTTCCAGAGCTCGGGATCGTTCTTCATTCTCCTTCATTCTATGAAGCAGCAGAGGAAAAAAACATACAGTGATGCTCCCGTCTCATTTCTCTCCTTCCTTCCTTCCTGCAACACCCAGGTTGACTTTCTACTCCAATGGGGAACAATAGATTCCTCTTGCAGATTTCACTTGCTGCTCCTACTTTTTGTAAAAGAACAATGACATAAAAACAACCAAAAGAACAGCTGATGGGCCAGAGGAAGAAATGAGCCAGTGCTATGGACTCTACTGTCTCTCTAAATGTGAAAAATCAACTCCCCAAGTTGTAATATTTTTAGTTTGGAAGTCTCTCCCCATCTCACCTTTTCTCTGCTAAGTGTTTCTCATTCAGCAGCTGGTGCATTTTCTCCTCAATCTGATGGAGGCTACTCTTCAGGTCCCCAGCGGCACTAGTTTGCTCTGAAGGACTCTTCTGGGGCTGCAAATGGCTTCCATCTTCTTCCAGCCTCTCCAGCATGCTTTGTTTTTCCAGAGAGAGTTCCTGATAGCCAATACAGTCACGTTAAGCAGTGATCAGGGCTTCTTCCTTTCCCACCTTCCCACTGACTGACTTTTATGTGGGTTACCCTTGAAAAAGGCAACTTCCACAACATTAGAGTTGTAGTAGGATCAAAAGGATGGTTGCCATCGCCAACCTAGCAAGGTGTCTGTGCTTCAATACAAAATTTATCAAAGAAAAACGTAGCAGATTAATTTTTTATTAGAGTAATACATTCATATTGGTATCAAATAGGGACTGTCATGCAAAATTAAATGCACAGCTGCTACGCCAACAACAGAACCCAATTGTGAGATTAGAATAAAGTCTATCACGTTCATGAATACAGGAAAAAAAGTGATACATTTCTGAGAAAATCTGCAGAACAGAAGAAAGCTGCTGTTCCTACTCCCAAGAGAACGCTTCAAAGGATCATTTCACAAATTCACGTAGAGTACTAGACAATAACAAAAATAAAGGTGACATCTTACATTCCTTCAGGCACACATAAAGGAACAGAGAAAAGAGACTGGGAAGGCTTGGCTTAATATATGCGATAACCTGAAGTGAGTAGCTAGGGGCACCTCAGCTGCTAAACTAAGCCAAATGATCTTCATACCTCAGGCAAAAATATCTCCAAAGATCTATATCCCTGATAGTAAAACGACAATGACAATGAAATCTCTAATCATCATCATCAGAACATCCCCAAATAGCAACTGCAGGCAACTTCCTCATTTAACTATGCATCAGCTTCGCTTTGAGGTGGTTCATTTGGTTCATTAAGAAGAGGAATGGAGATTTTGTATTAATGAGCTGCATCCTTTGCTACCTTTTTCTTTAGCTTAGAAACCAGAAACATTGAGGATTATGAAGCACATCCAGAGAAACAAATATCATTATTGTTTTAGATGCACAGAAGGCTTTTGATAATGTGAATTGGAAATTTATGATAATGCAACTAGAAATGATGGACTTTGGGGAAAGATTTGTACATATGGTTAAAATTATATATAATGACCAATCAGCAAAAGTGATTGTAAATGGTGATATGGCAGGAAAAGTAAATATTAGAAAGGGAACTAGGCAAGGATGTCCGCTATCTCCACTATTATTTATATTGACATTAGAGATTCTAAATAGAAAATTAGACAAGATAAAGAAATAAACGGAATGAAAACTAGAAAAGAAGAATATAAATTACAAGCATTTGCAGATGGTTTGGTATTTAGTATAGAAGATCCAGTAGAAACAGGCCCAAAATTACTTGAACAAATAGAACAATATGGAGAAGTAGCGGGTCTGAAAATCAATAAAGTTAAGACAAAAATATTAGTAAAAAACATAACAGAAAAACAAAAAAGGAAAATAGTGGAGAAGCTAGACATTCAGATAGAGAAGAAAGTGAAGTAAGTACTTGGGCATTCAACTGATTTCAAGATGTGTAACTATAAAGGAAGCTAATTATTATAAGTTGAGAAACAAAATTGAAATAGTTCTGGAGAAATGGAAAAACTTGCAATTATCATTAATGGGAAGAATAGCTTTAATTAAGATGAATATATTGCCAAGAATTTTGTTTTTATTTCAGACAATACCAATAAAATTGGAGAAAAAATATTCTGAGAATTTGAATAGAATAATAGGGAAATATATATGGCAAGGGAAAAAAGCAAGAATTAATATAAAAATGTTACAAGACTCAAGAACCAGAGGTGGGTTCGGACTACCAAATTGGGAATTATATTACCAAGCGGCAGCGTTAACATGACTGAAAGAATGGATTTTATTGAGAAATGTACTATTACTGACTTTGGAAGGGGGTGATTTACAACTAGGATGGCATGCTTTCTTATGGTATGGGAAAAACAGGATACATTCATATTTTCAGAGACATTATGTAAGAAACAGTTTGTTAACAGTATGGGAAAAAGTGAAAGAAAAACATTATGTAGAAATACCAATGTGGCTTTCAACAATGGAAGCACTGACACACCCAAACATGATTAATATGAGAAATATTATTAGATATAAAGATATTTTAACAGAGAACGGAAAATTGAAACAAAAACAAGAACTAGAGAAACAAGGGATTGAGATAGACTGGTATACACAATTGCAAATACAATCAAGATGTGAACAAGATGATAAACAATATGGTTTTAAATTTGGAAAATTGGAACTGGCTGAGATAATTATGGGAACTGATGGAAAATGATTTTAAAATTATACAACTATTTATTGCAAATAAGGTTGGAGGAAGAGGTGGTAAAAGAAACAATGATAGCATGGGCAAAAAAAAATTGATTATACGATTGATTTAGATAAATGGCAACAATTATGGAAAAGAAACTATAAACTAACAATGGCAACAGCATATAAAGAGAATTTGTATAAAATGTTTTGTAAATTGCATATATCACCAGAAAAATTAGCAAAAATGTTTAAAGATAAATCAGCTAAATGTTGGAAATGTCATCAAATATTGAGATTGTATTATCATATGTGGTGGACATGTATGGAAGCAAGAAACTATTGGGTTAAAATAGAAACATGGTTAGAAAAAATGTTAAATTGAATGTTAAATTGTATAGACCTAAGGCCAAAGATTTTCTTATTGGGCATATTGCTAGAGAAATATAGCAAAGAAGACACATACTTGATTATACATATAGTAACAGCAGCAAGAATAGTATTTGCACAAAACTGAAAAGCAAGAAATATCCCAATAGATCAAGAGATAATAAAGAAAATTTTGGATTGTGCAGAAATGAATATTTTAACACTAAGAATAAAGGATAAACAGGAATTGTTGTATTACAAGACATGGGGACGATTTTACGAATGGTTAGAAAAAGAATATGAAATAAATAAAGATTAGCAAATTGGATGAGATAAAGAGTAAATGAGAGGAAAGATAAAAAGGAAATAGAAACCCAGACGACACACTACTAAATGAATGAGAGGGAAGGGGAGGGGACTAAAGTGTCCTTGGTGCTCTCTGAGCTTGCTTCTGACTGCTAATTGATGTTTATGGATGTTTTTCTGCCAGTCTTCTGCCTGTGTGTCCTACATAGTGGCAGTTGTATGTTGTAGATGACTCCTGTTTTTTTCTTCTGGGGTCGTTGGGTCTTTTGGTCTGTTTAGGGTGGTTTGAAGGATTTTTGTTGCCTTGTGTGCTATGCTGATTCCATGTGTTTGTGTTGATTGTGCTGTATTGGATTGAGTGGTTGATAAAGTTGCATGGATATCCATTTTGTTGGAATATGTTCCCTTTTTTGCTGTTCCGCTATGTAGGACAAACAGGCAGAAGACTGGCAGAACACATCCATGACTATCAATTAGCAGTCAGAAGACATGATGAAAATTCTTTAATTTCACACCATATGGACAGATGTAACCATAGTTTCAATTAGGAAAATGTGACCAATCTAGACCAAGCCAAGTCCAAAACCGCCAGGGAATTTCTAGAAGCCTGGCACTCTTGACAAATCAGCTATCAATAGACACATAGACATTAACAACACTTATAGACTCACTGGAGAAGAGCCTAATGCTGGGATAGATTGAGGGCAAAAGAAGAAGGGAACGACAGAGAATGAGGTGGAATCCAGAGGATGGTAGAGAACAGGAAGGCCTGGGGGAATGTTGTCCATGGGATCACAATAAGTTGGACACAAATTCGCAACTAACAACATAGTCTATGCCAGGGGTTCTCAAGCAACGTATCCGGCCAGCGCGTCATTCAGAGTCTCCTTGCCTTCTCCCTTAACCAAGGCTGCTCGTTCAAAACTAAAGTGCGGTCAGTGTCTGTAAAACTCACCTTAAAGCAACATAGCCGGAGCAAGGCAAGAATGCTCACTTTCTAGACACCACTGGAGCAGAATGAGGGGGCAATGGGACATCTTCCCCCCGCCACCTTTCAGCCTTCTCTGCAGAAAAAAAGGGTGAGAGAGGGCTCTCCCCCCTTAACAAAAAAACCCTCCCAGTCTGTTCTGACCCAGCTGCTGGACCAAGGAACACAGCACAAACACCGTCCAAACAAACCTTGTTTTAATATTAACAAACTACTAATTATCTGTCTTAGCAGTCGTTCTAAAGTCCAGGAAATTATAAATCAGTCTTCTCGGTGCAACACCTGTTAATTCACCTTAACAGCTGGCAATAGTCCAAGAAAAAAGGACTTCTTCTTTTTCTGGCTGAAGCCCTGCCTCTGGCACCGAGTCTTCTCTAGCCTCCTCACTGCAACTCTGGTGTCAGCTGCACAGGCCGCTGGTGAATCACCACACCAGCCTCCTCGCTGTCTGAATCAGCTACCAGGTGCACAGGCCACTGGCGGGCCATAACACAGTTGAGCCAGATCTCCTAATTGGTCCCCAGGGACCTGGATGGGACTGACACGTTTCCCGGGGCCGAGAATAGCCGTAACAATCTGATCGGCAAGGGTTTCTGCCTCAGCAACCTTTTTGTGACCATTGTCAACAGAGGATGCAACTGTCACTTTAAAAATAGACTGAAAGAGAAGCCTCTGCCTGACTTCCGAACAGCTGCAGAGGCATGCGGTGTGGAGGGAAAAGAGGTACCTCTTCTGGGGCTTGCCTGCTCCCGTCAACCCCCACCGCCACACTCCACTCACTCACTCCCCATTCCAGTCTGCTCCTTTCCCTCCCTCAGCAACTTCCAGTTAAAGAGGCAGCTCGCAGAGCAAAGATGCCCCTCAGCCGGTGAGAGAAGAGGGGTGAGGAGAGGAAGGGACAGGGGGTCATGTCCCTAGAGCCCTTTGGATAGCTCAGAAACGGGGTACAGCATGGAGAGGAGGCACCAGGGAAATTTCCCCCCTTCTTCTCCTTCCCCCAGGGCCATCTTAACAGTATTATGGGCCCCGGGCAAAGCAATGTACTGGGGTCCCTATGACAACTATTAACAGGAATAAAAATGTAAATCATTAATAAAATTAATCATATATTTGCATGTTAGTATTAATTAAAAATGCAGTAAAATGTAATATGTTGCTGTATTTGAAGGTGCATTGAAGGGTTAATATACACAGAATTGTATGGGCCCCCCATGCTCATGGGTAAATGCCCATCAGGTCCATGCCTTAAGACAGCCCTGCCTTTCCCCCTCCCCCTTTTCTCCCTGGCTCACATGCTTTTCTCCTCCTTTGTGATCAAGCGGCAGCGGCGGCATAGTGAAAAGGAAGTTATTTTTCCCTTTCGTGAAGCCCCGCACGCACGCTCACCTTTCCTCCCTCTGGGTAACTTTCTCTCGACTCCATGCAGATTCCTCCTCCTCTGCACACGCAAGCATTCACACCCACCCAGAGGCTCATCTGCCCCCCCCACTCTCCACCACCTCCATGTGCTCAGCCAGCCCAGAGGGCAACCCAAGCGAAGGGAAGAAATTAACACGCTGGCTCAGAATCAATGGGGACAATTAAAGCAATCACCTCGTATCTTCTCATTCTGCCCCACCTGCGTCTGCCAGTTAACAGCCCCCTGCCTGAGACTCGCTTTCTTGGCGAAGATAGTAGAGTGTCACCCCACCCCACCCTTCTCCGCAATGTTTCTTCCCTCCCTCCCTCCCTCCCTCCATGCCAGATGAGGACCCTGATAAGTTTTCAAGTGAGGCAAAAAAAGTCTCTCCCTCCCCCAAGTTTGTAGTCCACCCCAAATGCTGGAGAAGGAATTTGGGCACTTCAGGAAGCCGAGCCGGCAGGACTGTGACGGGTTTCCTAGATGCCTTTCTTTTGCCAACAAGGACTGTGAAAGCTGCTAGGAAGAAGGGAGGGGCATAAAGGCAGCTGGGGGGAATCTCCTCGGGAGAGGTTGCTGACAGCTGTTTGAAGGATGTATTGGCATTATTATTGTTTTATTTTGCAATCCTCCCTTCTCCCCCCCCTCCTTTATGGAACTGGACATTGACTATCTCATCAGTCAAAAGCAGGCCCACACTTCCCATTGAAATACTAGTAAGTTGGCTTCCAGCGGTGATGTCATTGTGGAGTGGGCGAGGGGAGCATGGCTCTGTTCTCTAAACTCAAAAAATGTTTCATTTGGAGCCCTTCACAACATTGGTGGTCCCGGAGAGATCAGCAAACAAAAGAGGAAGCTCCAAAGATCCCAAGTGAAGCGCAATCACCCAGGGGGACAGGAGCAGAACTCTTAAATCCAACGGAGATTGAATCGGTCTTTGAGGCTGATCGGGAGCGATGGCGGCTGCATAAGTGGGAAGCAGAAAAGTGGGTTTGATAGTCTCATTTGGTGGAGGAAAAACCACAGAAGGAGATGAGAAACAACGTGCGAAGAGGGATCGCAGAGAAGGGGCGTTGGTCTTACCTGATACACTCCTTCTCATGAAGTGGAGATAGCATCCAGGATTGGGTATTACTTCCTGTCAGCTGATTGGACTGAGTTTGTAAAAGTTGATGTTCCGCCTTCATTGCCATGGTAACCCCATTCTTTCACGAAGATGAAGCAACAGAATCCTCGTGTCGGTGCCTACAATGCTGCTGCTATGAGGAGACGTGTTAAAAAGAAACTTCGGGCCAGACAGGTCTAAGGGAGGGTCTGGATGCTATCTCCACTTCATGAGAAGGAGCATATCAAGTAAGACCAACACCCCTTCTCCATATCGTGGAGATAGCATCCAGGATTGGGACATACCAAAGACTGGTCGTCCATCCAGGTGGGCCTATATTTCGGCCGAATCTAGTTCCTCGCCTAAGACCCTCTGGAGCACCCTGCAACCAAACGCCGCTTCCGCCGAGGCGTAATTGTCTAACTTGTAGTGCCTGATAAACTGTGAAGGGGATGCCCAAGTGGCCGCCCTGCAAATTTCCTCTAGGGTGGCCCGTGTCACCCACGCAGCCGTGGTGGCAGAGTGGAGTGGGCTGTAACTCGGCCCAGCCTGGGTAAGGAACGCAAATCGTAAGCCCTGGCAATAGTTAAATGCAGCCACTGCCCTATCACTAATAGGGACACCTTATTCCCAAGTGAAGAGGGCCTCGGACCTTCTGATGGAAGCAGTACATTTTACATAAATGCGAAGGGCCCTTCTTACATCTAGCATATGCCACCTTTGTTCGGAAGGGTGAGCCGGCCAGGGACGGAAGTCAGGCAGGATGAGCTCCTGAGCTCTGTGGAAGGTCGAATTAACCTTTGGGATGAAGGAAGGGTCAAATCTCAATACAACTCTGTCCTGGTGAAATGTGCACAGATCACTGTGCACTGACAAGGCCGCAAGTTCAGACACCCGCCTGGCTGAAGTGATGGCAACCAGAAAAACCACCTTACAAGTCAGAAGAGATAAGCTGACTGTCCTTAAGGGTTCGTAAGGAGCAGTGGTGAGAGAATTCAGCACTCTGGATAAGTCCCAGGAGGGGTATCTATGCATTACGGGAGGGCAGATGTTGGTGGCCCCTCTGAGAAATCTGTGAACCCTCGGGTGTTGCGCTAGTGATTCGGCTGACCCTTCAAAAAGGACCGACGAGAGGGCAACCACCTACCTCCGTAGGGTGTTGGGCGCCTAGCCCTTGTGCAGGCCACTTTGGAGAAATGTCAGAATTTGAGCTATGGAGGTCTGCAATGGATCAATGTTCACTGTCATGCACCATGTGCAGAAGGTGTTCCAAGTTGTCAAATAAATGCAGTCTGTAGACAGTCTCCTGGAGGCCTGTATGGTGTCAATTATGCGGGGGTGTAATTGTCCTCCCTCATGTTGCGCTGCTCAATTTCCAGGCAGTCAAGCATAGCCACTGGGGGTCGGGATGGAGCAGAGACTCCTGGCTGAGCAATGTCTGACCCTGAGAGAGACCCCAGGGCCTGCTCACTGAGAGACTGACTAGGTCGGCGAACCACGGCCTCCTCGGCCAGTAAGGAGCCAGCAGGATCACTTCTGCCCTCTCCGATATGATCCTTCCGATAAGTCTGGGAATTAGGGGAAGGGGAGGGAAGGCGTACAGAAGGCCTGGTGGCCATGTGCAGCGAAGTGGGTCCACTCCCTCTGATCTGGGAACCTGGTCAGAAATCTCTTTAACTTGACATTGGCTAGTGTGGCAAACAGGTCTATGACTGGGAGCCCAAACCGCTGAGTGATTTGATCGAAAATGACCAGATGCAGGCTCCACTCTGCGTGGTCCACAGTGGAATGACTGAGGTAGTCCGCCTGCATGTTTGCCTTCCCCGAGATATGCTACGCCACCAGGGAAGATAGGTGTCTTTCCGCCCAGAGGCCTAGGCTGAGTGCTTCTTGCATCAGGGTTCTGGACCTGGTCCCCCCTTGACGGTTGACATGAGCTTTCGCTGTCGTGTTGTCTGTCAAAACCAGGACATGATGTCAACCAATGGAAATGCCGAAGGAACAAGTGCACGGCCTTTAACTCCAGGAGGTTGATGGATAGTTGAGCCTCTTCCTGGTCCCAGCGCCCCTGAGCCATCTGCAAATGGAGGTGTGCCCCCCATCCCAGGAGGTTGGCATATGTAGTGAGGGTGATCCTCTCCAGTTCCTTGAACCCGCAGCCCTTGGTTAAAGCTGGTGACCTCCACCAGGCGAGGGATCTGATGACCTTCAATGGAACTTGGACCTGGAACTTGGAGTTGCTCCTACCTTTCTGCTGAAAGGGTAAAAGAAACCACTGAAGGTCTCTGGAGTGGAGGCGTGCCCAGGGAACCATTGATATGGTTCTTGCCCAGAAGCTGGGGGAGAGAAACTATTGGCGCTCTCCTTTGTACGCAAATCTGGGCAGCGATCTCCCTAATGCTAGCCTATCTCTCTGGAGATAGATACACCTTACACTCGAGAGTATCAATTATGGCCCCCAAGTGGAGCAGTCTGTTGGTCGGGTTGAAATGGCTCTTTTCTTTATTGATGGAGAAGCCGTGGCTGTGGAGGGTGTCAATGGTAACCCGTAAGTCCTCCCTGGCCCTAGAGGCCGATGAGGATAAAATTAAAATGTCATCTAAATAACATTGTATCCTCACTGGTAGGAATCTGAGGTGAGCTGTTAAGACCGAGAGGACTTTAGTAAAAGTCCTGGGGGCCAAGGAGAGACCAAATGGGAAGGCCCTATATTGGTAGTGGACCCCCTTGTAGCAGAAATGAAGGTATTGTCTGTGGGCGGGAAGGATGGGGATGTGGAGGTAGGCCTCTGTTAAGTCTATGGAAGTAAGGAAGTTGCCCTCTCTTACTCCAGAGAGGATAGATTGCAATGAGTGCATCTTGAACCTGCGGTAAAGGCCACAGCGATTAAGTCTTTTGAGATCTAAAATAGCTCTCCACCCTCCCGAGGTCTTTGGGATAACAAACAGAATCGAGTAAAAACCCTGCCCTTGTTAGGCCTGTAGCACCACCTGGATAGCTCTAATTTCCAGGAGGTGCTGGATTGCAGATTTCATGAGGGCTGCCCTTCTGTGGTCTCTCGAGACTGTGCAACGTATAAAAAACCTTGGGGGTGGAGAGGGGGGTGGAGAGGAACTCCAGGGCAAGGCCTGACCGCACTGTATCCGCGACCCAGGTGTCAGCCGATGTCTCTGCCCACCTGTCAGAAAACAGGGCCAAGCGGCCCCCAATAGGGAAAGGTGGTTCTATCGAATTAAGGGTGACGGAAGGGGCGACCTCCCCCACCCGAAAGGGCCTCCTAGACTGTCTACCTCTGTACTGTTGCTGACATTGTCTGGGAGGAAAGGAGGCCTGCGACCCGTAATTATTTGGACTTGCCTCCAATGCTCTGTACGAAGAGCGGCGGAAGTATGGTGCAGACCTGGCAAATCCCCTCCTGCCCACAGAGGGAAGGACCTTTCTCTTGTTTCTATGAGCAACGGTTCCAGAGGTGGCCCGAACAGGTTGCCCCCGAGGTAAGGTGCCCCTGCAAGGCGCCACTTGTGGCGTGCATCCGCCTGCCATTGTCTGAGCCACAGAAGATGCCTAGCCATGATGGAGGAGGCCAAGGCCCTAGAGGCGAACCATGCTGCGTGTAGCGTGGAATCAGCGGAGAACTGCAGAGCTGCCACTAGTTTGTTGAGGTCCTGGTGTGCACGTGTCTCTGTGGGGGGGATCCTATGCTGCCGCTGCTTCAACCATACCAGTGATGACCGATTGAAGAACGATTCTAATGTGGCAGCTCTGATGGCCCATCCCGCCGACTGGAAGTTCTTTTGTAGGACCATATCTGCTCGGCAGTCCTCTGGTTTTAGCCCCTCTTCCGGGGGACCCGGGAGGGTCGTAGTATGGTACAAGGCAGCCACTGGAGCATCAACTGCAGGAACCTCCAATGCCGCAGCTAGTTCCGGACCCACGTTATAGAATTTTTTGTCCACTGGGGTAGGGAGTGGACCTGTGGCGGGAGAACCCCATTGCTGTTTAACGACATCAACAAAACGTTTTGGGGAAGGTATCACAACCGCCTCTGCAGTGGGCTCTGAGAACAGGAGCTCTTCCAGTTCCTCGGTTGCGGAGGTATCAGGCTGCTTAACGCCCATCTTTGCTGCATTCTTGGCCTTGAACAGCAAAGAGGTGAACACTGCCTGAGGGAATAATCCAGAAATGCCTTCATCCTCAGAAAGGTCTCCCTCTCTCAGGTCCTCATCTTCCAATGGTGGGCGGTCAAGTAGGTGGTGGGCTGGAGAGGAGGCTTCAGGAAGGGGGGGAAATCCCCTTGATCCATATTTAGATTTGAAAAAAGGGGCGAGGCCCGTCTAGATAGCCTCTGGATGCCTGCCTCAATTCCCTGCTTTATGGCATCTGATATCATGGTTTGGATCTGGAGCCTGTCCATGATCTCCCTACCCAGATTTCATCTGAGGCTGGCTGCAGTGGGCATGAAGGTGGCCTCAGGAACTGCCTTGTTCACCACTCTCTCTGGTGATGACCAGCCATGTTGGGAACCCCAAAGGAGATCCTCCCTTAAAGGGGATACATGAGATGAAGTGAGGATTCTCTCTGTAGCCACTCCCAATGGAACAGCCTGATATGTTTCCATCAATGAATGGCTGTCAGTTGAAATTGCCATGGGAGGGTTAATCTGCCCTTTGGAACAGAGCTTCTTTAAAGCCTTGTCCCTTCTGCCTTAGAATCCTTGAGAAGATTTTGAAACCCTGGAACTTGCTCCCTTTGATTTGGACTTATGCTTACTATCAGGGCGGGGGTTAGATTGCTCAGGGTCAGGCAGAGAAGGCTGTAATGCCTGAGCTGTATTTAATTCCTCAGGTCTGAGAGGGAAATCCGCCATTTTGAATAGCCCTGTTTGGTGCCAAAATTAACTGCTCAGTAATGGCTGCCGCCTAAAATGTCTCAAACACCACGGGCTGTAGGGCTTCACTGTGAAATTTAATCCCAAAAAATTCCTTTAGCTAACAACTCCTCGTTAGCCGAGCGGTAGGCTCAGGAAATCAATTCACAAGTGCTTTGCAAAAGCATTTGCTCATCCTCCCAGCCACTGATCTTATCAGCTGATGTGATCTGCTCGGCTCAGCTATAGAGCGCTGAAGCTCTAAAGAGTCAGGAAACTAAGCGAAAAAAGGCTTTGGGCTTGTTTAGGCTGCGGCTGTTTTTTCCCCTTTAAGCTTGGCAGCGGAGAGGGGCAAAAGCCCTTGCATGTTAACTGCCTGATGGAGTCTTTAAGGGAAGCATCCGGTATAAGCCAAGGCTTTTAAGCCAGGCTCCTTAAGAAGATGGAGAGGAGCAGCACTCTTACTCGTCCAACACAGGAGGTTTTTATTTTTTATAAAACAGACTAAAGGATTGCCCAGGTTGAAATGCCCTACAAGTAACTCACTATTTGAAGATATTTTGGGAGAGACTAACCGACACGACTGTCCTCGCTGAGGAACTGAGTGAATGAATGGGGTTACCATGGCAATGGAGGTGGAACATCAACTTTTACAGACTCAGTCCAATCAGCTGACAGGAAGTAATACCCAATCCTGGATGCTATCTCCACGATATGGAGAAAGTGTGATAAGAAGAAAACAGAATAAGAATCGAAAGAAAGAGGCGATTAAAAGGGAATAAAAAATTGTGGTGAATCAGGTGAATTAGCGTGAAGAAGGGAGAACCCTGATAGTGGATTTTATAAAACGTGAAGGATCTTTACTAATTAACTGACTGTGAGAAAAGGTGATTGGAGCGATTGGAGAAAGGAAAGAAGAGGAGCAGAGACAACAGTTGCAACAGCCATTTTTGAGCGAGTTGGAATAGACAGATTATATTGAATACAGAACTTTTTCTGGATATAAACTTTATACTTTGTGGATTGTAAGAAGATGGGACAAATTTAAATCAATCTGAAATCTCTTCTTGAAAGAGTGATGAAGCTCCCACAACTTCTGAAGGCAAGCTGTTCCATTGGTTGATTGTTCTCACTGTCAGAATGTTCCTCCTTATTTCTAGGTTGAATCTCTCCTTGATCAGTTTCCATCCATTATTCCTTGTCTGTCCTTCAGATGCTTTGGAAAATAGCTTCACCCCCTCCTCTCTGTGGCAGCCCCTCAAATATTGGAACACTGCTTTCATGTCTCCCCTGGTCCTTCTCTTCACTAGACTAGCCATGCCCAGTTCCTTCACTAGGACTCCAAGGTCCCTCTAACAGTATCAATGTGGCCAACTACTCTGGCATATTGTTTAGAATTCTGGGAATTGTAATCACAACTCAGAGAATGTCAGAAACCGACCTTAGAAATATGCTCCTTTGAACAAGTATCTCCTATTTATGTCTGAAGTCCTTGCAGTGCTATCCAAACTGGTCCTTTCTTTGAAAAATGGCATCACCCACACCACTACCAAGTGTTTTTCCATGTTGGCCTTACAAACATTGGTCCAATTCTTTATACCTGTGCATTGATTTATCTAGAGGAAAGCTTGTAAACCCCAATGGCTTAACCTCTGAATCAATGTATTGGTGGTCCTCATCTTATGGCCACAATTGAACCCGACTTTTGTTGTTAAGTGAGACATTTGTTAAGTGAGTTTTGCCCCATTTCTTGTCACAGTTAAGCGGATCGCTGCAGTTGTTAAGTTAGTCAGGCTTTCCCATTGGCTTTGCTTGTCAGAAAGTCACAAAAGGTGATCACATATAATTTACAGTCATTCAAGTCCTTCCCACCAAGCAAAAGTCTTACCTTAATCTTTAAGTATGCATGACATGGTAAGACTTGTGAGGCTTTGGACCAGAGATTCATGACTGAGATATCTCTGCTTTCAGTTCTTTACAATATGGTTCTTAAGTGCATCCAGCCACAATTAACAGAGTTCTGCCCTTATTCTAGAAAAGAGAAATGGATAGTCTTGGCAACGTACTTTTACATTGGAGGGATGGACCAATTCAAATTTGGGCATTTCCATAGTATTATTTGAATGAGCACCAAACTTTACTCCCTTAACAACAATGTAGAGTAAGTATAATTCTGTAGCCTTCAATCTGATACAGTACTTGCAGATATGCCGGAACAACCATTATCACAGTGATGGTGAACCTATGGCCGCTCTCTGCGGGCATGCCAGCCGTTACCCCAACCCAGCTCCACTGCGCATGTGTGAGCGCCTCCCGCCAGCTGGTCTTCAGGTTTCTGCCATGCATGAGAAGGTGTGGGGTGCGTGTGGTTATGCATGTGCATGCACGGGGGGGTGCATGCGTGGGGGGACACTTGCATTGCATTTTGAACCCTCATATGGCATCCCTGTGCTCTGTTTTGCCTTCCAGGTTGGTGCAGGAGGCTT
>JANHFT010007110.1:29050-48574 GCA_032467955.1 Pseudoxenodon macrops | reverse complement strand
ACTTCTCATCCAAGAAGGTTCTTCAGCTCTGAAGAAGTCTTCAAAGAAAAATCAGAAAGTCCAGTTGCCTCTTGAAAAAAAAATCCTTGGGACTCCCATGAACCTAGATGACTGAGAATCTCCATAGACAACAGCAATGATACTTAGACAGGCCAATGAACTACAGTTTATTTGTGAACCTTTGCTTTCAATTGCACACAAAGCCTGATGGTTGCTTCAGGTTTCAGAACTTTCTCTTCTGTAACATCTGCCCTTTATCTTTCCCTTTGAATTGTCCCAGTATCTGATCTCCTTAAGTTTTTTAAAAAGTGCTTAAGTTGCTCTTATCAGGAGACTTTGATGGATTAGAAAAATAATATTGATTGATATGGTTGTAATATCTGATTGTTGTATAACTTTCTAAGATCTTGTTAAGTTTGTACTGTTGTGATACTTTCCTAAGGCACGTTCTAAAGAAAAGTACTAATACTCCTACTACTATTACTACTATGTTTATGCAGCACATTTACCTTTACACAAATACAGCATCTTCCATTTTGTTTCTTATTCCAATCTTATTATAAAATGTTTTGTCTTTTTTTGTAAAATCTTACAAACTTTCTGCCATGCTGTTGTTGTTGACAGTAAATGAGACTGCCAACGAAACACCTTTATATTATCTTGCTTCCACATGGGGGGGAGGGGCACAGACAATGTCTGATTTAGAGAAAATGGTCAAATCTCTTCTTTAATTCTAGAAACAATTACCTTTGTTCTAATTGAGATCTAAGTCAGATACAATTTAGTGTAAACTTGAACACAAAAAGCTAATCCCAATACAATTCTTTAGGATAATTGTACCTAGCATATCATGTATTTGGGCATAATACACGAAAGTTTTTAGTACATAATTTTCATATAAGTATCAGAGCTTCTAATTTATTTACTATTTTTAACTTTTATCTCAATTACCTTTGGCACTTTTTTTATTTTAACACATGTTAATCCCTTTATTTTTTATGAACATATACCCTTCCCCTCTGTTTTTATTATTCTTGATGTTCTGTATGTTTATCCCTCTTTATTCCCAAAATAATCACCATCCCTGAAAATCATTAATTGATATCACATGTTTCTTCCCCCTGCCCCTGGGATTCATAAAGTAGACATATGGATAGATCCAATAAACTTTGCAGAACAATCTGTTTCTCTTCTAGCATGGTTGGTGCTGATTCTGTCATTCCTTTTTGGGTGAACACGACATGGTCACAAGGTTCACTTTCTCAAATATATGCACACATCAGTGCTCAATGTGCAGTGAAATGTCTTTTACTACCCATATAGCCAATGAAGGAAAGAAAAAAAAAAGATAATTTCACCCATCAACTGTAACTCACTGTTCTTCGGAGAAATCCAAATTAAAGCATCCCAGAGGGCTCTATAACTTCTGATTTGGCACATCTAGAAAAAGCTATGTTGATCCTTTTAAGAAAAATGGATCCATTGTCAAAATTGTTCTTACTGTTAGGAAGTTATTTCCTAAAACTCAATTGCAATCTGCCTTTTTTTATCTTAAATCCATTATTCCATGTCCTTCACTCTGGAATAGGAGAATAGACGTTGACATTTTATTTATTTATTTATTTATTTTTACAACCCTGTAATCCCTTACTTCGGGATGGGATTGGGGTGACTGAGTGGAACTGAACATTTACTGGATGGATGCTCTTCCTGATTCCTACACGGATTTCACAGCAGATATTTTCTCTTTGCACCCTGCGAGAGAAACATCTGCCCTTGCCTAGTATTGAACTCTCAACTTTACGAGTGGGAGGTGAGAGTCTTCACCTCTAGACCACCATGCCATTCAGATCTTGACTTTTTAAGACATGACATTGTTTCAGGTTGAGTGAAGGGTGCCAATATATTCTGCTTCAGTCTTCTTTTCTTAAGGCTAAAAATACCTAGCTCTGTCACATCCCATATATATCATATCATGCTACCTCGTTCTAATCCCCCATTCTTCTTCATTGCCCTTCTTTGAATCAATTTCAGTTTCTCTGCATCTGTGTTAGCTTGCTGTACTCAGAATTGGGCATTGTACCTGAAGTAGAATTTGATCAAAGAAGAGTAAATTATTTTTATGATTTGAAAATTATACTGCTATTGATGAAACTAATAACTATACTTGCCTTTTTTACAGCCACATTATGCTGCTGGCTCATATTCAATTTGCAAGCAGACAGTATTTCCTTCATTATTGCCAAATCAGGTATCCCTGTATGTTCATTGCCGTTTCTTAAATAAAGAACTTTCCGTTTGTCTCTTTTAAGTCCATTTATTTAACCTGTCAAAACCTTTTTGAATTTTACTTCTGTATTACACAATTTAAGCTATCCCATCCCCATGGTATGCGATCTACAAGTTTGATAAACATTCCTTCTTGGGTTATTCTCTGTTAGCCCAAGCTATCCTATAGGGTTGTTTGTTATGAAGAAAATGGAAAGCAATAATATTAGGTCTGGTCGGCATGAGTTAAACAAATATTAAAAAGGTGATAGACAGTATAATAATAGTAAATTCAGTCTAAACATATAACTACTATTAGACCAACCATAATAGTAATTGGTCTCTCCCTGGATGCCCCATGTTGTGGGGGAAGGGTTTGTAGTGCTCTGATGAGAATGAGATCTAAGCTGGAAGTAGCATATTTTACTAGAAGGGTAACCTGACCTGACATCCACTGGAAGAGATCCAAGTATAATTCTTCTACCTCACTTAATTTACTGACAGCCTTCTCCTTCTAACATTGGAGAAAGTCACAAGAAGATCATCTATCTTTGCCTTAATACTAAACTAAATAAAATTAGCCAAAATACTGAGGGATAGTGTCCATCTAATGCTGGATTTCTTGATTTTAAAGGAAGTTGTAGCTGTCTCATTAAATATTCTTGTACAGGTAGTCTTCGACTTACAACATTTCATTTAGTATCAGTTCGAAGTTACAACAGTAACTTACAAAATGTTATAAAATGAAAAAAAAGAAGTTACAAAATGGCTTATGACCATTTTTCCCACAACCATTGCAATATCCCCATGGTCATGTGATCAAAATTCAGGTGCTTGACAACTGATTCATGGTTATGACAGGTGCAGTGTCCCAGAGTCATGTGATCATCTTTTGCAACCTTCTGGCAAGCAAAGTCATTGGGGAAGCTAGATTCACTTAACCATCGTCTTCCCAAATTAACAACTTCAGTAATTCACTTAACAAACAGTTTGTATAATGGGGCAAAATTCGCTTAACAAATATCTCACATAGCAACAGATATTTTGGGCTCAATTGTGGTCATAAGTCAAGGACTAGCTATAGTTGAAAAAACTAATGGAGAAAGGAGCTTAAGATGGGTGGGACTATTATAAGCAGATACCTAAAACCACAATTCCAAAAAGTAGAAAAATCCAATGTAATTACAAGAAATGTTTAATGGACATCTTAAAACAAACTTTTTAGAAAGATCAGTTACTATGGAAGAGGGCAGACCAACAATCTGGAACTCTAAAGAATGTTTTAGGAAAGCAAAGCTCAGAATAAGATGGTTTTTTTTTTAAAGTAAAAGAAAGAGAAAAATCTTAATACTGGGTGCTCATTGGATGGGGAAAATATTAACAAAAATAGTAACAAAGAAAATGCAGAGCAAAAGGTAAAGGTAAAGTTCTTTGTGTCAAGCTAGTTATTTGTGGACACGTCCATGTAATTTTCTTCTCAACAGTACAGAAGTCATTCATTAATGGTTTCTCCCAGCATTAAAAAAAAATGTTTCAGTCGAAACTACAGCCTTGGTATTTTCTATCAGTCTCCTATCCAAGTATTCAAAGATCTGTCTCTGTATAAGTTGTTTATACTAGCAAAGATTGGCAGAGTTGCTGCACTGAGGACTTATTTTCCTCCAGGAGAATTCCACTAGGCAATTGTGAAGGACAAAAAGAAGGGATAGATCCATAGAAACAGGCTGTGGAACCACTTACCTGGTAAGAATTTAAATTTCCAGACCTCATTGGTTTGCATTGTAGGATACTGAAGACATTTTCTAACAATATGACCAACATTTTATAAATTGTCTTTGAAAAATCCTGTAAAATGGATAAAATGCCAGAAAACTGGAGGGAAGCAAATATTTTCCCTATTTTTTTAAAAGAGGCTCCATTAAACTCTGTGGAGTGTATAAAGCAAATCACAAAAACTAGACTTAAAATGTTGCTAATTATGAAAATCTAAGTTTGGTATAGTGGTTAAAGACATCAGTAGACCATCTTAGACACAAAGTCAGCTGGGTGGCCTTGGGATAGTTGCTATCTCAAGGTGGGAGGACGGGACAATGGCAAGCCACTTCTGAAAATGGTGCCAAGAAATTTGAAGGAATTTGTCCAAACGATCATCATGCTGCACAGTACTCTGGTAACTAGTATTTGGAGGAAAGCTACAAACACCCAGAGATTATACTGAATCTTCAAGATTAAGACACCTTGAAAGATCTATCCTCTATGAATTTATCTAATCCCATTTAAAAACAATCCACGTTAGTGGTCCACATCACATCTTCTAATAAATTCCATAGGTTATATGCACATTGTTAATAAATAATTTCTTTTGTTGCTTCACTGGATGGTCCTTTGTCTGTTGATTTTTTGAAGCAGAAAAATAAATAATCTCCCTGGTCATATTTTCCATGGCATGTATGATTTCATACATGTCAAAATCAGGTGCGCTGTCATTTTTTTTTAATAAGCTAGAGTTCCAAGCTTAATAACCTTTTCTTGCAAGAAGGGGTTTGAGATCTCCTATAGTTTTCAATATCATCTTTTGCACTTTTTTTTTTACAAATGTATGTCCTTTTTCTATTACAATAAGCAGAACTGTTCACAGCATTTCAAATATGAAAGCATGAAAGATTTGTATAATGACATTACAATGTTGACAATTTTATTTCCAGTTCCTTTCCTAATTATCCGTAACATAGGATTTGTTTTTTTCACAGCAGCTGCACACTAAGTCGTCATCTTTACTAAGCGGTCCACAGAGATCTTAAGATCTTTTTCCTAGTTAGTTTAGCCAGCTCAGACCCATCAGTATATGTGAGAAGTTACAGTTTTCTGCTCCAATGTGCTTCATTGCTTAAATTTAACTGCATTGCCATTTGAAGAAAGTGGAACAGATTGAAAGAAGGGCATCGAAGATGGTACAGGGATACAGATTGAGACCATAAAATAGTTTGAAATTTTCCCCATCTAACGCTACATGATCATGACTATATCTTTGCCAAGTAATACTTAAAAGTTAAATTACTCTCTGTATACTTCTACATCTTTGCCCAGTTGAAGTACAATAGTCTTGAATATTTCAAGTTGCTACTCTTTCGAAGCAGACTTCTGTTAAACAGTTGTTAGCTTTAAATTTAATTCAGATGATACCTGAGCTTTTAAATTTTATTTAAAAAAAAATACAGATTACATGCTAAGGAAAACTTTAATTATCTACCAGAAGCAATTCAAATCCTCATTGTAATCAAAGAAAACCGGATTCATCAGTGGCCCCATTTAATGGCAAAGTAAAGAAGAGGTGATGCTGAAAATATAGGCAATCAGCTGCAAGCATTATGTTGATCAAATGTAATGTGATGGAGGTCAGCAACTGCTGATTAGACTTCTGCAAGAGAAGAGGAGGACAGGCCAAACCCTGTCACTCCCACCACATTGAAATCTCTGGATAGCAATAGAGACAGTTTCACAGCTGTTTGTAGGGCTTTCAGCCAAAGGAAAAACTAGACTGCTGTCAAGAGATCCAGATGTTGCTGCTGCTGCTGCTGCTGCTGTTGGAGAAAATCATGCCAGCAGTTGTCATGTGGGTACTCTTCTTGCCAAACCTGACTGCCTTGGGCCACAGCTGTTGCCTTTGTTGCTGGAACAGCATAGAGCCTCAGATGAATAATCACAGCACCAACACAGTGGGAGGTAGCTCCCGAGTTAAAACTCAAGGGGTAGGAAGGGCAGCTCTTGAATGACTGTGTAACTGTCATGCTCAATTAGAAAAAACAGTTGCGCTAATAGTATATACATTTGCAACTGTCTAACTCAAGAGTATGCAACTCAGTAAATGCAGCACTCCTAGTTTGATGATTGAGAACTTACATTTACTTAAAAACAGCAACTTGGGCAAATTAATTTCCAATTACCCTTTTTAATATCACAAAGAATTTCCCCCCAATAAATTAGAATATTCTTCTTCGGATGTATCCCCATGTATTACCATGAACTTACTTTCAACTCAAAACAATACTCAGTTTAATCATGTCTAAAGTCACTTGAAAATTTGAAGAATTAAGATTTCAAAACTAGAAACTTGCTTTGCAATATATTCAATACGTGCAATAAATAAGCATATTTGAAGTTAATACACTGTCGATTTCTTTATCTCTCTTTATAGGACAAACTGAGTACCAGTTTGGTATAATGGTTAAAGGCACCAGGCTAGAAACTAGGGAAGTCTAAAGTTCTAGACCTATCTTGGACACAAAGCCAGCTGGATCATCTTAGGCCAGTCACTCTTTCAGCCCTAGAAAATAGGCAATGGCAAAGCACTTCTGAAAATGTTATCAGTGAAATTGAAGGGACTTGTCCCAGACACTCATCAGGAATCAAAATGAGTTAAAGGTGTGCTTGCAGCCATGGATAAATAAACGAACAAACAAATCCACAGTGGATATAACATAGCAGACAAGTATGAAAAATAACCAAGATCTAGGTCCTATCCCTAACAATATCAAGTGTTTGTTTGTATTGGAAGTTTAACTGAGTCATGGTGGTGCAGTGGTTAGAATGAAGTACTGCAGGCTACGTCTGCTGACTGCTAGCAGTTCCGCAGTTTGATTCTCACTGGCTCAAGGTTGACTCAGCCTTCCATCCTTCCGAGGTCTGTAAAATGAGGACTCAGATTATTAGAGGCAATATGCTGACTCTGTAAACTGCTTAGAGAGGTTTGCAGTAAAGCACTGTGAAGCAGTATAGAAGTAAGCATTATTGTTATTAATATTTGACAAGGTCCAAATTCTATCCATATTTACTGGAATAAAATCTGAACATGCAGCTTCTGCTGTAAGATACTTATAAGTATGTCCCCCCCCATTTGTAGGTGTTTATTTTTTATATCCAGTTTCTTTATATAATATACAGTGTTGTTCTTTGTCTTGGAATCATTAGTTCCATATGTAATACCACTACTTTTTCATTGCATATAAAACCAATTGTTAAGCTTTGTCCCATACTATATTTCAGTCTCCAGTAATCCAAAATATTAAGGTGTCAGGAACCAATTGATATTTTCATATTCCATTTATAGCCTCCATAATTGTCCTTTATTTGATGTGCTGAAGATGTAATGGATGAATTTCCATTGACTATATTAAGAGTTGAAGACAGTTACTTGATAACTTGCCATGTTTTGTGACATAGTGCACATTTTTATGTTAATATTGAAATCTGAATGTACAAAAAAAAAAGGTTTTGCCTATTTTTTCTATATAATGCTGGCATTACTGAGAATGAGTTACAATATGATTGATAAAAGGTTATTTGATTTGCAAGAATGGGAATATGACGCAAAATTGTGCACAAATAATATCCTTTAGGAGAAATGTGGGTATGTTTTCATTTTGAAAACAAATTGAACTCTCCAATCTAAAAGATGATCCAAATCTAACACCAGGTTTCTCAAAACCTGAGAGAATTTTTTTCCCCCTGTCCCTAAATCACTGAAATGAAACTTTTGTTATATTAATGGTTTGCTTTGACCTGAAGGGATAAAACTATGTAACCCCAGTTGATCTCACAGAGAAACTGCCATATTGTGGTTGTCCAGAGATTTGCAGCCCGGAACTTGTAGTCTTAACAAGGTTGCCTATAGCTTAGTTGAAAGACATTGTGTAGACTTTCATTCTCTGGCTGAACATTAGGAAGATTTTTTAATCATTTCCTTCTGTTCGATTTCAAGAGCAGGAAAAAGAAGTTGTTAAGAATGTTAGTTTTCACATACCTTGGCAACGTTACCAGGAATTCTGTGCTGCCCTGGGACATGATAAGTTGTGATCTCGAATGCTTTGAAAGATGAGAGCAGGGTGTCCCTTTTTGTACTTACAGTGGAAATCTGAAACTCTCATTATTTCTGCATTTTTTTTAAAAAAAGGACTCCCTGTTCAACATACAGACAAAGCGAGGAGCTTTGATAAAACCTGATCTACATTCAGCAATCTCTGATCTAAGCTTTTTTTTTTTTTTTTTAAACACATTGCAGAAAGCAGAGTAATGGCAGGAAATACGACAAGACGATCATATTTTTCAACAGCCCCTGTTCCCTTCCCTTCCTTTTCTCTTGCATCTTTGAATTGTGCCATTGTTCTGTCTGCTCTGTGAGTGCCTCAGTAGCACTTTGGTGTCTTATTACCTCTTTTGTAAATAGTTTGCACAGCACTTCTTCTGTATTATTTCCTGACTTAAGGATCCAGAATCTTTTTTTTTATTATTATTATTTTATTTCCAGGCAGCAGTTGCACTGTTGATGTTTGCTTTGCGGAGATCTTTCTCTCAGGCTTTTTTAAAAACAAAAATAAAAGACTTTTCTTTTTGCTGGGCTATGCTAAAGGTATTGTGATAGTGCCATATTATTCCTGACTCAGCAGGTGTGGATTTTTGTGTGGGTTGTGGGTATGGTTGTATGGTTGTTTGTTATCTACATTGTAAAGAGATATACCATCATTTTCCTTACCTTTCTGTAAGAGTTGATACCATTCAGGCTAAAACTGATATCCTGAGTGAAATTGTTTTAGCAGCCCAGAGTGTTAATTTTATGGTAACATTAGTTCAAATGTCCTCTCTTTAGATTGGGGGATGATTCAAACAGAAAGGTAACTTCATCAATTCTGGGAGTGGAAATCATTCACAAAATGGAAACAAGGAAGAAAATTTGCCGTTAAATAAATATTAATCCATGTTCTGCCCGGACTTGGACAGAAATATGGCATTTCATAGCCTCTCTCCTATTTTCACTCCACATATGAAAGATAGAAAAATTGTAATTATATTTCTGACTTTCTCCTTAGAGTAGTTTTCTTCACTGATGCCCTCCAGATGAGTTGCATTGCAATTCTCATTATTACCAGGCAACATTGCTGGAATGGAGACAAATCCTTAAAAGTAGCATTGGTAGAAACAGCTGGGTAGCAAAAACAGCATGCAGATAGAGGTCCACACAAAACAAAGCTAATTTAAAGCTATACACAGAACCATACTTATCTGCTTTAAGTTATGCAGCCCTTCCTCTGACTTCATGCTGTAATGTAGCTGCGTATCAATAAAAATGCAGCTTTGGGATCGAAAAATTGGCTGGGAAACCCAGATTTGTCTTGCCCAGCTTTGGGTAGAGGAAGCTGGCTTAGCTTGTCTCGGTCCTGCAAGTGATTACCATGTTCAGAATCCCTAATGGAAAGCCTTTTTCTTGATAGAAATGATGCATTTACCAGTAGGCAATCCTGGTCTATCTCTCCCAGAAGGAGAGAGCACAGTAAAGCTTGGTGTCCTGTCAGCTTTTACTGCTCAGCTTTTTCCCTTACTGAGCAATCCCTGTCTGTCAAGCACTTTGAGAAAGGCAAACTCAGGAAACAAGAACCATTTGGATTTCAAGGAAAAAGCTTTATTGCTGCAAACTAAAGTAACAGAATTTTGAAAGCCTGCCAAAGCAATTATCCAGCTCAACGTATACCTAGCATAATTAAGGCAGGGTTAGTCTGGGGCTTTTTTTCACATATCCCTCCTTCCTTGGATCAGGAAACTTTTCTGTAATGGCTTTGCTTCCTCCTGTAATGGTTGTGCTCTCTCTTCTTTGTTAGAATTAGAATTCTTTGTTGGCCAAGTGTGATTGGACACACAAGGAATTTGTCTCTGTTGCATAAGCTCTCAGTGTACACACAAGTAACAACTGATAAATCATGATCATCATAATAAAATTCATTCATCATAAATCAAAAGATACAATACTCAGTAATAGTCATAGGATACTAAGCAAGCAATCAACATAAATCATATTTGGATGCTAAATAAAAATAATAATATACATCATAAGATACAAGCAACTAAGTTATAGTGATAAGAAGATAAGGAAATAGGTAATAGGAAAGATGAGGAAGGATAATAGTAATACAGCCCTACTAGGTGGTTTGACAGTGTTGTAGGAATTAGTGGTTTAGCAGAGTGATGACATATGGAAAAATATTCTTGTGTCTAGTTGTTTTGCAACACCCTATAGCGTTGTTCCCAGGGTCTGTTAAACAGTTCATCACATTATCCAGATATCTTTGCTTATCTCATCAAATATCTCTCCAATGACCAAAGATTCTTATCCAGAATGTTTACATGAATCAAGTTTGCAAAAACATCATTCTGATAATGGAACATTTATAATTGTCTGGAAGAGAAGTAGTACGGTAAGCAAAAAAATCATATCATGATACAAACCCCCATGAGTTACATGCTTACATCCAATATCAGGATTAAAATACATAAGGCTGGAGTTTGTATCTTGACAGCATCATACAATTGTCATTTATCATGCTGGTTAGAAGCAGAGACCAATAGAAGTATATGTCTCATGTAAATGCATGAAATGTATGAAGAGTATGAAATACTTAAGTTAAGAGAATTGGGTCTCTATGAAACTCTTCCTATAAATATGTAATCACAAACATTTTCAAGATTGAGGCAGTGACATTCCAGGGCAGTCAAAAGTAGAATTAGGAAGGTGTATCCTTGTTAGCAATCTAATAATGTCAGAAGTGTAACATGTCTTGGGTTTTTCTCCATGTTCCGTAAGAATATTCCACTGCTCCTGTTGGGTAGAAAATCAGTATTTACTGAACTCATTAAATATTTTAATAAAAATGAATGAAAGGATATAAATGTATAGAAAGAAAGACCTACATGTTGAGAGAATGGTTGTTCAGATAGAAGAAGTGCAGATAATATTGTATACCACTTTAGATAATTACAAGCAAGGAGAAAAAATAATTACTTATGCATAAAATGCAGCAATGTTCTCTTTAGTTTCCAGTAAACTCTCAAGCCTTAAAATATGTATGCCTGGGCCCTAATATTTAAGATGGGTTGTGCCATCTATTGTGAAAACACAAAAATATGCTATATTTGGACTATAACTATATGGTTATTAAGTTAATGCTATTAAGCTACTAAGTTCAGTTACACCAGTAAGAATTTTTAGACTAAAGTGTTCGCCTTATATTAAATCCCCCCTTATAGTGATTAAGGAACTACTATACCTTAGTATTACAGGTCTAGACAAGAGCTACCATTTGTATAAACTAAGAACTATAAACTCTGAAAGATGGGAAGGAAAGCAATAGAGATTGTTGCTGAAAGGAAGAAAGGAGTAAAACCACAGTATACAGAAATAAAGAAACATAATTACAGGTAGTCTAAATAAAAGCCTACCTTTTTGGAATGCTCACAGTGTTGCTGGGATAATTAGCAAAAAACGAATTGTTTGTACTGACATTCATTGGAGAGGAAGGAATTATAAGAGAGTAAGTATATGCACAATGGGAAGCACATCAGAAAAAGGAATGTGCTGGCACCAGCTGTTTTCCTAGTGGACTCTGCGTCCTGAACTATTTCAGTACAAAATAAAAGCTGAAAGTGAGAAATTGATTAAAGTCTTATCAGTTTACAGGCATCATTTGTAAGCTGGCTAATTAAGGTTACAGAGATGAGCTTGTTAACTTGTGGACAGCACCTTTTGGAAAAGCAAGGAAGAAAAGTAGCTGAAGAAAAATATAACTTTTAAAGCAATTTCTCCATCTGCAAAGGGGGAAAATGGAAAAGAAAGGGAGGGAGGGAGAGAGGGAGAGATATGAAGGTCATAAATATAGGCATTGGTTGTAAAGTAACTTTTTCACTTTGAATGGTACTATCCAAGGCAGTAGTTAAGTGAAGTCTACCTGTACTTCTGAAAGACAGGATTGTTAAATCAACATAAACAACTGTTGCAGGTAGAAGGGAAATTCTTGGGAATGGTTCTTCTGGGAGGATATGGCTAGTAGAGGTGTATTGTTTAAACAAGAAGCTGAAGCCAAAAAGACAGAACTGGTTTGGATTTGCTGGTTATTACAGGAAAAAATGGCATGACGGGCAATCCACTGTTTCCTAGGAAAGTGGACAGAAATTCACATAACTGGACCAAATTCAACTAGGGAGAATAGGCTTAAGCCATTAAAATCAAGAACTTGGCAAAGTATTGACTTTCTTTAAAGTATTGTCTTGGGGGGGGACATAATCTTTCTTTTCATCTCCACTTTAGAAACTTTCCTAAGATTCTTCAGGAAATATTTGCTTCCTGTAAATCGGAATGATAGGAAAGAAAAGGAACAACAAACTATATGCTGCTTCATAAATCTAGGAAAAAAACATCAAGTGAAAAGTTGTGATGGTTCTTATAATGTAACATACTGTTGTTGTATGTTTCATCTAGGCAGTTCATAGCCCATATTCATATTTGTTATATAAATATATTTATTATATTTGCTGTAAATATTTGTTATACATTTACTGCCCAGTTCCAAACAGATGGCCCAAGCAGTCATTAGCAGAACATGCTCCACATAAAAGAGAACCATGGTTTGATACCAATATATTTCCAATCTTAACATTTTATATTTCATCATACTAGGATGGAATTAAAATTATCTGAGTATATTAATTCCAGTAATATGTAGACAAAACAACAATATCTGATGTGCTGTATTTTTCTGGTTGGCTTCATAACACATCTGGTAACAATTAATAGTACTATAAAAGAAAATACAGAAGAAAACATGCACACAAATTGAAAGCAGATATCTGAATGCTGTTATCCCACAAATTTAGATCAACCACGCGTCTGCCTGGAAACTTGTAACCAGCATTCACGAGAGATGTTATAATGTAAAGTGTGGTAAAAGAATGACAGTGGTGTTTGTACTCTCTGGAATTAATGTGTATGTGTAGACAATTAAAAACATTAAAAAATACATAAAACCAATATGCACAGAGGGAAAGTTTAAAGATTGTTCCAGCTGTGTCATATGGCAGAGAAATGCAGAAATAACATTTTCTGTCCAGTGCCATTCTGAGAATGCAATAGTACCACTGTTTGGAATAAATATGCCTTTAAATAATTATGTATAGTTACAGTTTACATGTTATATTTATTTTATTGTTATATAAAAATACATATGCACTTTGCTTTATCATCTTACTAATAATATACAGTACTAGAAAAGTTTTCTAGCCCAACCTCCTATGAGAAGATTATTTTGCCATACGTACATAATTTAGAACCAATCTCAGCACAATTAAGCCCAAGGATTTCAAAGAGACACAATTAAACTTAGATTTAACTTTATTTGTATTGTGGTTTGCGGTTGAGACTTGTAGGCACATTGCCAATGCTTCCTATTTGTTGTCTTAGATTACCTCATAAAAATGCAGTGATATAACCGATAACCAGATAATAAACAATACAATAGATTTTAACTTGAAATAAATGTGCATGAGAATCAGTGGCTATTAGTCTTCAGTGTAACTACCTCTGAAGGGTATCTGCTGAAAGGCTATTTAATTATTTAGAAACTTTATTTAGAAACTTTATTTACCGTATTTAGAGTTTTTATTTATTTATTTAGAACATTTATTGAGCTTCTTGGTGATTGGCCATTGTGAGAGCAGACTAGATGAGCCAGTGATCCTGCAGGGCACTGCTAATGTTCTTGTGTTTTTAACAAATCATATCCTTGAAATGGTGATGAAACTAAAATGGGGAAAACAAAGCATTTCATGTGAGAAATGTACATGAAATATCTTTGTTTTTAAATATTTTAACCATTATCAGACGTTAACTTCAACACTGATATTATGCTGCTTTTATTGTCGGTGGAAAAAAAAAATCAAAGTCAGATGAAAATTGTTTTTGCATGGCAGAGAAATTTTTTAGTTTTCATTTCTATCTGGAGATATCTAATTGTATCTAAAACTAAGAAATAAACAGAAAGAAAAATGCAGAGATGTCCATCTGTAGTTAAGAAGACCACTCAACTGTACAGCTGGTTTCAGTAATACAGGTTATAAATCCGACTGAATATAAATTCCTTTCCAACGAACCAATTCCTTTCATATCCCAAAAGAACTCGATGAATTACAGTTAAAAGTACATGAATGTGGTTGTATAGTTTCACCCTCAGCCCTAGTAGCGTGACATCAATTTGGGAACCCAGCAGAAGGAGATTTAGCTACTATGGGAATTATTTCATCCACCATGTCCATTTTGAATGTGGCAAGTCTCAGTGACCAAATGTGGACACCTGGTAGAGCAGAATGTGCTGTAACAAAACAACTATGCTCATTTATAGAGAACACGGTAGCATTGGAAACCTTGCCTTTACCATCTGGTTTGATCCAGGAAAGAGATTAGTACACCGTATGAGAGTTACATGAGTCCATGAAACAAAAAAAAATAAGCAAATTAACTGAGAGCATTCCTATGCTTTGCTGGAGATTAAAACAACATCTGGTATTTAGTAAGCTTCATTAATTGCATAAAAACTAAAGCAAACAACTCATGATACAGCATGTATTCAAGACACAGCAGGACTTTATTTGCATTGGTCTAATCCAGGATTTTGCAGAACATTTTCTGTATGGAGACAAAGTGAATCAATATTGATACGCAGAGAAGCAAAGTAAAATGGAGGGAATTTTAGTTTTAAACAGACTGTTGGCTATTGGACAACACCTGTCCAATGTACCATGATTCATCTAGCTTCTCTGTAGAGTTTGTGAAAGAGAAGATTGGATCATTTTATAAATAAAGAACACCTTTTCAAGACTTTTGCACTGATGACTGGGACAGTTCTATGTCTCCAATAATCATCTTACAAATGATTATTGTGCTATTGCACTGACTCAACTGCTGATATATTGGGAGGGAAACATTGATTTTAGTGCTGAGAATTCAACTGGCTATAGCAATAAATAATTTCCCATGCTTCACAACTTTGTAGTTAAGTTAGTATTAGCATGCATCTTAAAGACATGCCATCTTTTTAATGTTGAAAACTGCTTACCCATCATTATTGATTCTAACCTAACCAAATGTTGGAAACTTGGTTGCTTTTCCATTTCTCTGTCAATGAACAGAATATTTTCTTGAAACCAAAACAAAAAGGGACCAAACTTGTCTTGAGCAAGATATGGACAAAAGAACAAGGCTGAAAAGAAAAAGGAAACATGAATGCAGGATCCAATGTGGGCTGGTCACTGGGACCAGAGGTTTTGTCTTCCAAGCTTTCAAACTCGTGCTGCAGCCCATCTTCAGGGAAATTCTCTCTAGCCTCTCTTTGGGCTCCAGCACGAGTCTGAAAGCTCAGAAGACAAAACCTCTAGTCCCAGGAACCGATCCACATTGGATCCTGCAACATTATGCAGGGACACATATATTAACCTTCATTCATGAAAACATAAATCATTTAAAATCCAGGAATGCTCTCTAATTCTGGACTGAGGAAGCTTCCTAAGTAAAATGATACAAAGGCATTCAATAATGGCCCCTGTCCCAAATTCACAAAATAACTTGAGGAACATTTTTCTAAGCCAAGATAGAGATTTTGGTTTTTCCTATCAAATGACAAAATCATTTTGGGAAATCTGTTGGAAGTCAGGTACGTGCCAAGCAAGACCAACTAATGGTGATTGACAACTTGGAGTTCTGTGTGTTGAAGTAGAAAAGAGAATAGTCTGTATTGTTCCACTATGCAGTGGTTCCAGTTGGGATTAATTCTTAGCTGAACTTCCTTGGAAAATGAGTTTAATGCAGCACTAACTCATTTGAAGAAGAGCCTGCTTGCAGCTGACTGGCGGGCTGGAGTTTGGAAATGGATCCAGCCATCTTTAAAAATTATCAACTAGCTCCCAACAGGTGCTGAGCAGATAGCTCTCCTGAAGCCAGGATTCTGAGTTAGGGGTCAGCTGATCTCTAGTTTCAAGATGTGGGAAGAGGGAAAGTCTGGTTTAAGAAAGTTTGAAATACAATGGCCCTGGAGGGTGGTACCCAGGGACTTAATGCAAGTAGGCATGCTTGCCCACAGTTAAAATAGCCATTATGTACCTAGGTGATTTCAGTCCTCAGGGCAGGGGTGCCAAACTCACATTGTCACATTGTCACCATATCGCAACTTCCCTTCCCTTTGCTAAAATGGGCTGGGCGTGGCCAGTGTATGATGCATCCAGCCTGCGAGCCATGGGTTTGACACCCCTGCCCAAGGGGATATCTGACTCTAGCTTTGAAAAAAAATATTAGTAACGTTGGTGCCTGTTAAGGAGAAAGGCATTAGTTGAAAACTAACTGGTTAAGGATAAGTTACAGTTGCCTCAGATAATATTTGGAGATAACTCAAAAATAATTTCATGAGAACACAGAAGAAAAAAAGGTAGTTGGGACATACTTATCTTATTGTTCCATACAAAGGAGAAAAACTATTAAGTTTATGAAGTCCATTTTCATAGCTATTAGCACAAGAAGTGGCGTTATCGCTCCATTTCTTGAACTACTTTGAGAATCTGGAATTAGCGTGCAATTGCATGTGATTCTGAGAAATCTACTTTGCAATTTAAGAAAAGGAAATAAAAGAGTAGGGAAGGGTTTAATGAATTAAGGAGTGATTCCCCATTAATTTGCCCTGATCTGAAGGCAATTCACATTAAGAAGCTTCTAATTAATTTTCCCAATTAGAAATGATAGCTTCTTAGTAAATCTTATATTGTGGTCTGTGAAAACTGGCATTTCTGCATAATACATTGCTATATTACAGGCCACATGGAATTGTTTTAGTTCTGCATTCAATTAACTGCAGCAAAACAATAGCTCAGGAGCACTAAAGGAACCCATTGCCATCTCTGACCATTAAGCAAACTAGTAAGACTCATGATCCAGGGCACAGAAGGCGACATAATTAGAGCTGCACAAAAAAAAATCTGTCAACATTTTCTATCCTATTAGTGGACAAAATAAGTGGGAAATCATTCTTCAAAATTTCTCCCTGGGGTAAGCAATTCTTGAATAATATCTCAGAATAGGGTCCACCATGTGCAATGGGACTAGCATAGCCTTTCTTATTTCTAATTTTGTTATTATATTGTTTTTGTAAGGCTCATCATTTGCCAGCAGCTATCTTGCTGTCTTAGTCACTATTTTAAACATTTCACATTACTTCAGACCTACTACTATTTCAAAGCATAAAGGAAAAAGGAAAGTAAGATAATAGTCACAGTACATATACCCTGTTTCCCTGAAAATAAGACCTCCCCAGATAATAAGCCCAACCAGGCTTTTCAGCACATGCGCTAAAATAAGCTGTCCCCAAAACACAGCAGCAGCCATGAGGTGACCATTGAGGTGCCTTCTGCACCTCAAAAATAATAAGACTTCCCCAAAAATAAGGCCAAGCGCTTATTTCAGGGATAAAAAGAAAATAAAACCCTGTCTCATTTTCGGGGAAACACGGTACATGAAGGTCCACACACAGACAGGTGGATACAAAGCGAATCATCAGACATTTTCTAACAAAAAAATCCACGATGGTCCTACATTTTCTAGGTTCATATGCTGATTGTCTCACAACTTGATTACTGCAATGTGCTCTACGTGGATCTGTCCTTGAAGACCAGGCAGAAGCTTCTATTGGTCCAGAATGCATCAGCCCAAGCAGTGATGGGAATAGCTTAATATGCCGATGCAATGTCTTGGCTTCATTATTGTACAGATTGCTAGTTTGCTTCCAGGTGTGGTTCAAGGTGTTGGTCTACATGCCATTGATTGATTGATTATGTGTCATCAAGGCAGTGTTGTAGCTAGAGCTTTGTTGCCTGATGGATTGGCTATCTCCCAAATATCTGTCCAACCAGTTTGATCTGGCAGAGTTAGTATGCTCTGAACTCCTTCATTAAGCAATGTCATCATTTTTAGTCCCAGTATTTTTATTTGTAACAGCCAGAAGTTACTGGGAGTTAGATGACATGTAAACTTAATTAATAATGAATAAATAACAAAAATGAATTTTTATACATTTTACATATTTTACATATTTTTATTCATTAAACATAAAAGTGCTTTATGTGAACCAAGACCACACAATTTTTAAAACCTGTCAATGGTTTAAATACTGGGTAAAATACAATTCATTCAACAGACTGTAGTAAAAGAAAGTATTTTAACATACTGAGTAAATCCAGCCATTATTTAGGATAGTTCTATATTTCTCATGTATTTGCCTGAGAAATATCACATCTAATAGCACCAAACATTTAAAGTTTAATTACTAAGCCTTATTAATTACCTTAAAGCACAGGTTTGTAATTGTAGCCCTTTTACAGTCTGTAGACTGTGGACTTCAACTTCCAGAATTTCTGATCAGTCCTCAAATGTAACATACCACTAAGATCTCTTCTTATATCAGGCACACTTATAGGACTGGAATTGTGAAGCAAACAAAAACTGTTGGTTCTTCTAGAGATAACAAATAGTAAGTCAGTGGGTCTGAGGGCATTGCTAAATCTAAGCAGATGTAGATGTGGTGTGGAGACTCCTGGGAATCTGCATTAGTGTTTTTTTTCTGAACTTCCCAAAGATGAGCTGAATATGGATATAATAAAATAGATAAATTATTTCTACTAGCTTCCTTTGTGTTTTTCTGGCTTCCATTTTGCTTGGGTCAGAGGAGGTCATTTTTCCTTTCACAAGCTGCAAATAGATCACTATTTTCCAGAGTATTCCCCAAAATAATTATAGTTCTTCCCAATAGCTAGAAATAATGACTAAAGCTTTGTCATCTGTTTGAATTATTAGTGAAATTCAGAGAAAGATATCTGCTTTGAATATTTATCCTCTTTTGTCTGTTGCCTGGGAAAAAAAATGTCAGGGTCAAGGAAGGGGCACGGTAAATTCTTAATATATGAAGATGTGGATTTGATGTATATCCACTACACACTAACATAATTAAGAAATGACCTCATCCTTCAAGCATTGCTGGGCACTGCATCTTGAATTGTAAATCCTTATCAAAGCTATAGCAGCCTGGAATGGAACTCAGCTCCCCTTTCACTTGAACTTCAATTATGCAATTTCTCTTGAAAATCGAAAAATTAACTTACATAATAGTGTTTTGCTTGTATTCGTTTTTCCATGACCCTTTCTTTTGTTCCACATCCAAAATACAGAAGCATTGCTTATTTGGTTCATGGTAACTCTGGATTGTAGGCGGTAACCTTGAAATAGTTAGATCAGAATGTTTTAGAATTCCGATAACAGCCAAACCACCTCATTGCAGGGGTGAAATCCTACTGGTTCGCACCGGTTCTATAGAGTAGGTTGCAAGCAGCTGGTGACATCATAGAACC
>JANHFT010007109.1:36888-48123 GCA_032467955.1 Pseudoxenodon macrops | reverse complement strand
AATAAGGCCAAGGCCATATTTCGGGGTTCAAAAGAAAATAAGACCCTGTCTTATTTTCGGGGAAACATGGTAGAAAAGGGGAAAACAGTCCAGATACGTCACATGACAATGCCATGACAACGTGAGTTTGACACCCCTGCTTTTGTATAAAAGGATTGTATAAAAAAAGTCAAAGAAAAATGAAAAGAAGTCAAGTTCTGGGACATTATTTGAAGGCATTAAAAATCAAGATTGTTAAAAGCAAAAGAAAGGAATATAACATTGGTTTATTTGATCAATGTTAACATTGATATGATGTCATATCTGGTAAACCTTAATGGACTTCTGATGATCAGGACTGAAAGATGAGGCTTTCAGGATTTGTTTATTTAAAAAATGCATGAGATATAATAAGATAGCATTTGTTGTATTTTCAAAGAAAGTGATAAGTTTTATGCTTCTGATGAAGGGAAAAGTCATTTCTTTACAAGTAGGAAAACCCCTTTCTTTACTATATTCATGCTCCTTTTTTCTTTTTTGCCTTCTTTTTTTGGTTTGCATTGATTTTTATCTTTTTATGTAATAAAATTTCAATAAAATTACAATAAAAAAGATGGTAGAGATCAGATGGACCTGGATTCTTATGACTGATAACACCTCATGAAGGGAATTTTTATTGTCCTATGTGCCTCTTACATATTCCTACCTAGATCAGGAATGCATACTGTGCTCTGTTTTTGCTTGCATATTTAATGTAAAAATCAATGTATCCAGCCTTATTAACCTTAATTGTTTCACCATCATCGCCTTGTAATGCCACGAATCATTAAGTGTATATTCCCAAGGTTGTAACCTTTGTAACATAAATAAATGGACTTTGATTTACTAGAGAGAGAGAGAGAGAAAGAAAAAGAAACCAGCGATTCCTCAAACTTCCTTTATTTAGTTAAGAAATGTCTCTTTATAAAAAAACGATTTAGCCATGATTTTTCTCCTAATGCCACAACTCATTATACATGCAACAGACCTTCAGAAATTATTCTCCAAGTGCTCAAATACCACATGGAGAATTGAGCTTGGAAGTACAGTATTTGCCCCATATCTCTGTTGTTGTTTCTTATGGCCTTTACTGGAACTTAGAGTACACAGGAAACATTTCTTTAAAAATGGTTCCTGAGATGCAGTAAAACATGCCTGATTCTCAGCTTTGGAAAAATATAGTGTTTATTCTTGTGAGCTAACCATGCCCAAGATAGATATTGATTTTATTATGAATGCAGATTATTTTTTTCTTTTGCCTATGAACAGGATAAAAGCTTCTTCTAGTATTACCCAGAGAATCCTACAGATTTCCTATGACTATTTGTTATTAAGTTTTGTATACAATTGCTTAATTAAGGTAATTATACACACATAAAATGCAATTTTCATAGTTTATTGTTATATATATGCATATACATATATGTATCTTTTATTAGTTCTAGAATGATATGCATTTCCTTGGCTTTTTTGGGAAAACAAAAGGTATCACACTGTGTTAGCTAAACAATATAAGAAGCAGTAAAACATTGGTGAACCGCGTTGGTGAAGTTTATTCCAATATTTTGGTTAAAATAAAATAAAATCATCTGACAATTTTCTACCCTCCAGAGCATATATATATATACACACCCTTCTACTTTGGCAGGTTTTATCATATTGCACAATAAATAAAAAGGAAACTTAATACTACACAAGAAGTTTTTATGAATAATAATTCCAGTTGATTTGTGAATATGTACTATAGGGAAATGCCAGCAACCTACCAAACAAACTCAACAAAATAGTAGCAACACAAGTTACAAACTAAGGGGACATACTGTACAATTCAAAATTCCACCTACTGGTTATTACATTTATTTATTTATTTATTCATCACATTTCTACACTACCCATCTCACCTAAATTTATTTCATTATCATTATCAATACAAATCAAATAAAATCTTAGTTATATCAACAATAACATTTTGAATCCAACATTAAAATAATGAAATGTATCTGTCATTACAAGAGAAACAAAACAATAGAAACAACTCTCTACTACAGCAATTTCCATCTTCACCTCCCTTTATACCTCCCTTTCCACAAGCAAAGGAAAACTTGGTGCAATGATTTTGAACTGAACATACATTTGTCTTGATCCCACCAGGGACGACTCTTTTAGAAGTTAGGCAGTTTAGTTAACCTTCTGATGGATGACACAGGCTCCCTCCTCTTGCCAGCATCTTTGTTATACTTCTTCCAAAGATGAGGACTCTATTCTTGTCACAAAATATGGGAGGAACTGGTAGAGAACAATAGAGAAACCCCATTTTTATGCTTAATGAAGAATCCAAATGCTTTATAGTGCTTTGTGGAGGATGCTTTTAATCATCTTATTCTTATATTCTAGCCATAACCAATAGATCTAATGTCATTTTACTAATGAGTGATAAAAATGTATCATTCAATACAATTTTAATGTATGATCTAGATAGGGTTTCTCATGAGCCGTGGAGGCTCATTGGTTAGAATGCAGTACTGCAGGCTACTTCTGCTGACTGCCCGCTGTCTGCAGTTCCACAGTTTGATTCTCACTGGATCAAGGTTGACTCAGCCTTCCATCCTTCCAAGGTCAGTAAAATGAGGACCCAGATTGTTGGGGGCAATATGCTCTGTAAACCGCTTAGAGAGGTCTGTAAAGCACTGTGAAGCAGTATATAAGTCTAAGTGCTATTGCTACCTCCTTTGTAAATCTAGCAAGATTATACAGCCACAATTGTGGCATTATTTGCCCAACATGTATGACACTTTTGATTGGAAATATTAGCAACCTGACCTCTTGGAAAGCATGACATACAGAATGTTTATAACAGAATTCTTGCTATTAGGTGAAATAACACTTGAAGTTCATTATAGTAAAACTACAATAGCTACTTCAATTCTAAGTTAGATGAACTGGAATCTGCCCAGGAACTGGGGATGTGTCATTCAGAATGTACAGTAATATCAGATTGCCAGTATGACAACTGACAACAACCCATTGTTGGCAGTATTATTTGTGCAGGTCAGCTATTTAAAAGAAAGGAAACATAGCCAAACTTAAGGAGTTTATCAAATGTCAGAACTCCCCTTGTTTAGCTTAATCTCCTTTGAGTTTAATCTACACTTTATTGCTTGTACAACAACATTTAACTTATAGAGGAGGAATTAGGAACTGGAATGGAACAAAAAGAATGACAAGAAAATGACTGAATTTTGGAATACATGGTGTATTGACTGGAAAAGTAAAAAATCAGTAGAGGTAGCCCTCGACTTACAACAGTTCATTTAGTGACCATTTGAAGTTACAATGGCACTGAAAAAAATGACTTATGATTCTTATCACACTTATGACTGTTGCAGCATCCCCATGATCATGTGATCAAAATTCAGACACTTGGCAACTGATTCATATTTATGACAGTTGCAGTGTCCCAGGGTCATGTGATCACCTTTGTGACCTTTTGCCAAGCAAAGTTAATGGGTAAGCCATTAACAATGGCACTGATCCACTTAATAGCTATGGCAAGAAAGGTCATAAAATAGGACAAAATTCACTTCATAACCATCTCACTTAGCTACAGAAATTTTGGGCTCAGTTGTAATCATAACCTCAGGATAATCTGTAAGGCCCACTTGCTATATATGATATTTTTCTATCTTTGGGCTCCACATATTCTTGACGCAGCGTGAACCTACCTGCCTGTGTGTAGAGGGCATAGTTGCACACCATTGCTTTCATTTCATTGCTAGCCTGAAAGCTGGTTTATTTATTCATTTATCAATTGGTATGCTACCTCACTCACAAAGTAACTCTGGGCAGCTTAAACAATAGGATTAAATGATAAAAATGGAAATTAAAAAGAATGAATCAAATGTACTGTTAAATTAGTGTTTTTCTTCTTATCCCAACATAATTCCTAGTGGACAATTTAGATCATACGGTGAAGGAGTGCTGAGATGATATGGTTGGATCTTGGCTCCAATAATTTTCCAATAGTATGGAAAATGAAATGCATTTTTTTCAGAAGATCAATACTGCATTCTGATTGGGTAAACAAAAGGAAACAAAGAAAGTATTCAGCCCTTCAAAGACACCAGCAGGCTTACATCATAGGCAAGCACTTAGTTTCAATTAAGCATTTCTCAAAGCGTAGAACTTTGGGAATGTTGAACTATTCCATGAGAGTGACTTGCACTTTATAGAAACCACTATATGATTTCCAGTTTCTGACTCTAGACTAAAAGCATTTTGGTTTGTGAAATGGGGGAAACACCATATATTATTGAGCATTTTAATGAAAGATGGCTTTCTATGGTGCTAATTATACTGGGCCTTGAAAACCAATGGTTACTAAATGAGCTTATATGATCCAGTTCTCTAAAAATGTAATTAATAACCAAGCAACAACATTTATTAAATTATTAAATTATTTTGGTTATTTAAGCATACAAGATGATAAATACACTTTGAAGAGCTGAAATTAATAGCTCACACAAGTTAACACAGACATTTTAAAGAGTGAGCAATCTCAAAGCTAATACAAGGATTTTGAGAATTTAACAGCATAAAGCTAATGCAAATGTTGAACAATTAGCAGTTTAAAGAGATTTTAAGTAATGAGATGTTTAGAAGCTAACATGCAGATCTTGGCTACAGTGGGTATGGACTCCTACTCCTGAAAAATTGTTGGAAAATTTCTCCTTTCTCTGGCAAAATTAAGAAAATACCCCCACCAGGTCTAATTTACTGAGCAGTAAATTTACACACACCAATCCTAAATAGGGATATTTCAGTTAACCTGCTCAATGCATAGTTTGTTCATCTCAGTCAATGTAGCTCAATTTGTGATGTCAAGGTCAAACTGACCAAATTGTACAAATATAGAAACAGGTATTTTGGTTGTGTTTGAGGGACACAGGGACTTATTGTTTTCCCATTTAGATTTTGCTATTTGTTATTACTTACTAATACAGAGGTTATCTCCATGCATATTTTGCCTGAGGAAAGAACAATCAGAAAGCATTATATTTAGTAGCAGCCAACTGGTTGCTAACAAAAAGGCAGTGTAGACATGTTGACATTAATATAGTGTAAACTCATTGACATTAATATTCTTTACACAATTTTATTACCATTCAATATAATCCCACTTCTTTTCATAGACATAAGATTTAGATATAGTAGCTTGTCTCAACAACATTCTTATGTATCTACTCATTCAAATATGTACCTGTTGCTGTACTTAATTAGAATTGCTGTGATATTGTGCCAATGATAAATATATATTGGAATAGACAGGAGGAGCAAATGAATTATTCTGAATGGTGAACAGTTTCCAGAGTTTTAACATTTTTCTTAGATTTTCATAGATGTTTTTGTAATGTATAGTAAAGTTTACAGGCTGATCACAACCTTTATACTCCATGAAATTCCTAAATTGCTTAGGGAAACTCATAGTAACATAAGATTAATAGCAGGGAGAAAAATTATGTTCTTCTTTTCTTGGGTCTAATTCCAGCAGAAGCTAACTTCCTAACCCACACGCATTCAACCCTAGTTAAAATGTGTGGAAAATATGAATAATATATCCTAATATCTATGCTTCTTAAGTTATCCTAGTCTCACAAACTCGTCATCAGGATGAAATAATGTTATTATAGGGAATCCTCATTAGCAGCCAAAATTGGGACCAGTATTTGGTTATTAAGTGAAGCAGTCTCTAGGTGAAACTGTAACTGTGCTTATGATCTTATTCTAGCTTTCCTTTGCTATACAGACCTGCAAAGGTTGTAAATGGGACAACTTGTCATAAAGTTACTTTTTCATTACTTTCTTAACCGCAAACAGTGGGTGTATGAGATGGTTGCTGCAGTACCTGTAGATACCAATTATTTCTGTCAATTGTAAGAAGAGACAACTGTTTCAGAGTTAGTTCTTCTTTACATGTTATAGCAACAGGGGTGGGTTCTAACTTACGTCGCCGGCGGTTTGCTGCCTCCCGTGCCACATGTGCGCGCCTCATGCGCGCACGCATGCACAGTAGAAAAAAGCCCCCAAAAAGTCCCCCCCAAAAAGCCTGAAAACAAGATGGCAACGCATGCGCAGTGCTGGAAACTCAGCTTCTGCGCATGCTCAGAAGAACCACCCCCCAAAAAAGGCCGAAAACAAGATGGCGACACATGCACAGTGCCGGAAACTCGGCTTCTGCACATGTGCAGAGGAAAACATCCGGAAAAAATCCCCCCCAAATAAAATCCAAAAAAAAGATGCCGGCGCCCACAGAGCAGCAGAACCGGCTCCGTGATGTCACCAGCGGCCTACTACCTACTTGATACAACCCGTCCACACCGGTAGGAACCCACCTCTGCATAGCAGTAATTACATACCTGGAAGTTATTAACTAACCCCCTATCCAATAGAAGAAAAGAAAAATATTACAGTGTTTCATAACTAATAAAGTACCTTCCATTATTCTGGAAGCACCTTTAATCCTAAAGAAGAAAAATTATGAAAAATATTCCACATGGATATTTTGATAGGTATACATGATAGATATGCAAAATTTCTACCTTGGTATTTTTCTGCAACACATATATAAACAGGAGAAGGAACATGTCATGTGTATGCAAGCCCTTGCCTTAATGCATGCATAAACACACACACAGTACATATACATATACTGTACATACACATATACATACATACATGTACCTATGCTGATCACTGCATTCGAATGTATTTGCAAACTTTTTCTGAATGTGCTCCTGTCAAATATTGATGTTCATATCAAATTCAGAAAATCTGTTTTATCTACAACTTCTAGTCACATGGTATTCCGTAAAACTATTTTTAAATTTGTAAAAATATTTTTGATTTTAATAACTGTTTTAATACATGTCATGCTGCACCCAAAATAATGTGATATTTTTATGATATCCTTGCATTTTCTTATAATATGCTTGTTTATTTTTTTCTTTGAGGATAATTAAGAAAAAGTATATTAACTTAGGAAGACAGTCAGCCAGACAGGATAGGATAGGATAAATCTATAATTTTTCTTCTTAATTTTCAAAGAACATTTCTAGACAGACACCCTCTGTGTACTGAAAAGATGAAGAGATAAATGCTGGAAATAAAGTAATTTTGTTGATTCCTGTGTAGGGAACATCATGTACAACAGATACAACAGATACAACAGATGCTGAACAGATAGTGCTGTTGGATGTCAAAATGCAACTTACTTGTTGAAAGCAATCAGACTTAGAAGAGGGGAAAAAAGGGAAATCAAGCTTGATTCCTGAGGAATCCATAAAAATGTCCATGTTATTATTGTTATTGTTTTTAAAAACAATATGGAAGAGGCTTGCCGTTGCCATCTTCCAATTTTGACCTCAAGAGAGGTCACCAAAGTCAGTTGTGGAGATCAGAAGAGAAGACATAGTCTTGATATAATCATTATTTTCCAATTTCAATTTATAAATTTAAAGGGAAAGAAAACAATACAGCAAGCCAGGTGACAGTGAACAGTATTCCAACTTATTATTATGATGCCTTCTGACATAAGTTATCCTTGCTGTCCTCCATACTGCCATCCACATGGAAAGGCACTTTGCAGTAAATCTAAATGTGGATGACTCTAGTTTTTTTATTAGAAGGGTATAAAAGTTGTTGCATTCTGCTGTTTTAACTACATTATTTCAAACAGAATAGAATACCAAAGTTACTGTAGAAATCTTAAATTTATTCTACTCAGGTCAGACAGGTTTCTGGAATCTTAATTAGGATTTTTTACAAACTGTCAGAAATTAAGATTATGGGGAAAAAGACTAATCTCCAGAGTCTAAAATTATGCCTAACACAGAACATTGCTGAACAATGTAGTAATCAATATTTCCAATCACAGTTTAAACTTGACAAGTTTTCATGTGAGAAAGTTTGGCTTAAAGGAGACATGCAATTGTTATTTACGGTACCTTTTGAATCAAAAATTAGATAAAACACTAATCTTTCAATTAAACAATTAAATGGTGGCATCACACAAATTTAAGAGCCAAGGCTTACGGGGCACTATGGAGTCAGTGGTCCTTTCTTTTTGAGCCTTATATTTCAGTTTTTAACTTTTATCCTCCCTGTCCTCCCCAATCTCAACTAGGAAAAACTGTAGTTGATAGAGACATGGCAGCTTTCACTGACAATTACCACCTTCCAATAATGTAATATCTGAACCTTTCAGGAGGAAAATTGATTCTCAGTTGGTGGCTGCTGAGATGAGCTCTATAACTTCTGAGAAGCTAAAAAAAAAAAATTGTGGAAAAAATTTCAAGAAAGAATTGAAATGTGCAGCTTCACTAATGATACTTTCTTGGTTTCATTACATTTGTTCCTTTTCTTTAAATTATCAATAGTTTCCTTCTCAAATCTGCCATTTCTGTATTGTGTGGGAAAACCTGGCTAAGAAGCCTAGGAGCTAAAATCCCAGCTCATCCAGGCAGTAGAAAAATATTGAAATCAAATGACTGCCCCACCATTTATAGCAGAATTTTGTTTGTTTGTGTAGGTCTGTGATTTTTTTTTTGACATTGCTAGTTAAGTACTTGCTTAAATATTTGTCTGAGTCCACTGACTATCTTTCATTTGTATCAAGATAATAGAGATTTCTTCTAAAACTTACATTCCAGGCATTCCATTCAGGACTTTCCCCCTTTTCTCCACCAGTTTAATAATTACCATCTAAATAGCTCAATTATCGTTATGTGTTTGCTTAATGTTTTATCTTGGTTTTATTTCATAGTACATAGACTGAAAACTAATTCCTTAAAATTGCTCGTGGCAAAGTCAAGTAAGATTTATTCAAAGCTCTGATAACTAATAATGCAATTATTGTTTTGTTTTATTGGGTCCAGTTTGTCTTACCTGAAACTTTCTTTTCACAAGAAAGTGTCTAGGAATTACGTAAGTGTCTATGTAAACATTGACTAAAGTAGGGAATGAGATAACCATCTCTTCCCACTCCCCCCAAAAACAGAATAGAAAGGGCAAAAAAGGATACAAATTTATATTAAAGGTTCTGTTATAATTTGTATAGACAAAAGTTTATAAATCATTGCTTTAATTTAAATGGAAATACAAACAGTTAGCAGGGAAAGCTAAGATAAATTGAGGTTTGTTAATTTTACTTTCCATGTATTTAAAATTTGATAAATGACTTCAGGTCCTATGGGCATTTTCTCTCTACACTTTTTGAGCTAAATCATGAATTTAGCCTTTCATATTAAATAATACCTTCAAAGTGATAAGCCAAAGTAATATAGACACATATGCATACACATACATGCAAATAGTCCATGATATTAATAGTTTTTAATAGATTGTATTTTATTATCCCATGGGATTTTATTTGGTTATTTCATTTTGTTAGCAATCTCTATAGTGAAATACCAGCTAGCTAGCTAACTAACTAACTAAAAAAAACCTAGCTAGGTGTTCAATAAAGAGAGGCAACATGATGTATGTTAAGATGCTGGACTAAAAGGGGAAAACCCAAATTCCGGTCTTCCTTTAGGCAAGGAAGCCAAATGGGTGGTTTTACTCCATCTCAGTCCTAAATGAGCCTCAGAATCTGCTACAAACCAGCTGAAAAAAGAACCCTCATTGCATCATGCATTTATAGTTTTACTTATGAATTACAGGCAAAGTGCAAACAAGCAAACCCTGCAACAAGGAAGACAAGTTCTAAGAATAACAACAGCAACAACATTAGTATTCAGTCAAATAATCCAATAGTAAAACCGCTTATCCTAAAAGTACACTATAAAAACCTATTAAAATGAACTTACTATTTTCCCCCCTAAAAAGGCCATAAAGTCTCAGGGTAGTGGTTACCGACAAATACCAGTACTTGGTTGAACAGGCAGATCTTCACACATCACTTAAAACACTGTGTGTGTTTGTGTGTGTGTTTGTGTGTGTGTAGGAATAGCCATACTTTCTTTTCTACAGAGTTTCATTATTGGGGCATTCTCACTGTAAACAATTCTGCTCCTGTACAGCACCTGTGAGTTAAAGTCATTGGTAGGATCTGAAACCACACTTCTGCAGTTTGCTTTAGTGCATTTGTTGAGTAGAATGAAGGGGAATATTTTTCTTAATGGCTGGGTTTTTCAGCAAATTAGGTCATATTAGAATCGTATATGCGGTGCTCTTGATTTTCTCAATAAGATTGGGAGCAGCCTTTCAGTCTGCCTCAAAGCTTTTCCTTTTGTCATATAAAGTCTGCTGTCAGACTGAACCTTACAAAAAAACACCTTAATTGGTAATACAGCAGCTGGATATAGCATTTCCTCCCCAGTACTAAGAAAAAAGGAAATGCCTCACTCTGGTCATCAGTAAAAAAATGATTAATAGATTTTTTTTCATCTTTGCCTACCGAACCCTTTTGTTCAGGCCTAACACAGTATTTGTTCTCTAATCAGTCATAACTGTCCAAACAAGGGCTCAGGGGAAACAAAAGTGTTAAGACTCCCTTACCAAGTTGTAAGAAGAAGTAAATGTTGCTTTCTGGTCTTCAGAAGCACCACATCAAATAAAGTCAGCCAACTATATGGGCAGGTTAGAAGTAGATGTGCCTTTAAGATAGTTCTGTTGCATTAAACTTGGATTTCTTAAGGATTCCTTGCCAATTTAAAAAAGTACCATGTAGTTCTGACTCTGTACAGCTGGAAGGAACAGTTCAAAAAATAATCAGTTCCTCTTAGAAAACGTAATGTTGAAACTGCTTTCTTTTTCTCCCGAATATGGTTAGATAATGTAAAATTTATGTTATACCCTGTTAATACATTATGTTGTTCTATGGGGTTACTTTGTGCACTTGCTTATAAAATGTTGCTCAGATGCTGTGCTTGTATGCCCGTTTTGTTTAACTTTTAAAAAGCATACAAAGTATTGATTCTAAAGCCATTTCCAAACCCTCTAAAAGATTATGCAAGTATTTCAACTTACTTCCCCTTATCCAGGGGTGGGTTGTGAATATGTTTGCTGCTAGTTCACTCAGGGTCGCACTGCGTGTTTGTGCGTGAAACGTGCGCAGCAATAAAAAACCAGCTTCTGCACATGAGCAGAAGCAAAATCCAAGATGGCAGCGCCCACGGAGACACCGATGGAACCTGCTCCATGACATCACCGCGGAGTTAC
>JANHFT010007109.1:22188-36788 GCA_032467955.1 Pseudoxenodon macrops | reverse complement strand
GAAACTAATCAAGGAGAGAAGCAACTTAGAACTAAGGAGAAATTTCCTGACAGTGAGAACAATTAATCAGTGGAATGGTTTGCCTTTAGAAGTTGTGGATGCTCCAATACTGGAAGTTTTTAAGAAGATGTTGGATGACCATTTGTGGTGTAGGGTTTCTTGCCTAAGCCGGGGGTTGGACTAGAAGACCTGCAAGGTCCCTTCCAACTCTGTTATTCTAAATTCTAAATTTAATGAGCGCCGTTACTTCTAATGTATGTGCTTTAGTTAATACAATTCTTGTTAATATGACATTAACGCCATGGAGAGTCTCAGTCATCTATGACACGGCTGTTCCAAAGGTGCTTTTTTCTTTCTTTCAAGAGGCAACTAGAATCTCTGGTTTTTCTTTGAAGACGTTTCGCTTCTCATCCACGAATGGATGAGAAGCAAAACGTCTTCAATGGAAAAAGAAAGAAAGTCCAGTTGCCTCTTGAAAAAGGACCTTTGGGAAGATTCTACAGTGTTTTAGCAGGAGAGGCCCTCGGAAATTAAGGCTTGTGGGAAGGGAAGAAGGCAAAGAAGGCAAGTTAAAATAGCTGTCGGGAAGCACCCAGCCTGGCAAGAAAGAGGGATCAGGAACAAACTTAGCCTGGAGCAGGCTTCAAAATTTTTACCAAGGGGTTCTCTGCTCAGTTGCTGTGCTGGATGTGGCCTAGCTGGCCTGCTGCACCATGGTGTGTGTGTGTGTGTGTGTGTGTTCTGCCTTCCCTGGCCTCTGGAGGCTTTTCTCGAGCCTCCGGGAGGGCGAAAATGGCCTCCCCAGGCTCTGGAGGCACTCCGGAGGCCGGAAATCAACCCGTTTCCAGCCTTTCCAAATTTCCGGTAGGCCTGTTTTTCGCCCTCCCTAGGCCTCCCTGCACTTACCTGCATCCAAAACAAGCCATGTGAGGACTCCTGGGAGGGGTGAATGGGGCCAGCCAGGAGTGGAATTTGGGGGTGCACAGTATCTCAGCTAGAGGTTCTCCCGAACCCCTGTGAACCCCCAGCAGCCTACCCCTGTCCTGGGCTCAATGTGTTGGCTAGAGCCAACAAAATTCCTTTGGATCTAAATGTTCCCAAGGGAAGGCTGTTGGCCTGGGGAAGATTCCTGTATTATAGCCTGAAATTAATACAGTAGTTAGCTCAAACTCTGCACCTGTGGTTGTTCAATTGGCATCACAATTAGGAAATAGGTGGCTTGTGGTGTATGCTGCTTGTTCTAGACAGATATCCACTAATTTGTTGTACTATCCCACTGAGTTATTGTCCATGTTTGGCGTTTTCCTTCCCCGCCTCACAAAATTAGTATTCCAGGAATTTTAAGCTAACCATAATGTGGAAGGTCCACAGTACAGTCAGACCGTGGATTTGGCAACACCTGCATTGCAGGCTAATATTCAGCAGTGACTTCATTTGCTTCATGTTGGTTAGCAGAACCAGGAAGTTTGCTGTGTGTTGTGTGGGTTGTGTGACAGAGACAAACTACCCAAATACAGTCACTGCAGGATGTGAGATTTAACAACTCTTGGGCTAGGGAGCAATTATGCCTAGAATATACCAGCTATAGAAAGGGCCCACCTTCACATCTTCACTTACTAACACACGGACTTCCTAGATCCTCTGTTTACGTCCGTGCTAAAAAGAAAGCGTACAGACGGTGTTTGTTTTGATAGCACATCTGTCGAAGGGGAACGTCAGGAAATATTTGCCGTCCTCCACTTGGCAAATATATCCCCTTGCGGTCCATTGGTGTGTAAAACAGTGCTGGTTATCTTTTTATATTTTGGGAACATGTTGTTAGCAGCTTTGACGAACCGTCACCGTTTCCGGGGTGGTCCGATTTGGGGTTCAGCTCATTTCTGTTTGTTTGAACTTCCGTTTTTTGTTTCGACAAGTAGATCCTTCAGCAGAAGGATAAGGCTGAGGGAACAAGCTGGAACGATGAAGCCGTTTCTGAGAAGGCGGTTAAGAGAGATTAAGAGAGATTAAGCAAGAATTTGGGCTTGGTGTCAGAATTACGTTTATCCTAATTTTGCCTGGTGTTTTCTGTCCCTTCTATCCTTAACCTCCTAAATGTTCCAGTTTCAAGTACCTGTATTTTTCAGAGTATAAGACGCACCTGAGTTTTTGGGGAGGAAAATAGGGGGGGGAAATCTGCCTACCAGGTATTCATATGGCTAGCGTCGTTAGTCTCGTCAGCTTCAGCACATTATTTTATCCCCTGGTTAGGACTGGGGGAAAAAGCTTCTACAGAACAGCTGATAGAGAGAAGCAATTAACAAAGCATGCAAAGCCAGGAAGATCATTAGCACCTGGGGAAAAAAAGCTTCTTCGGAGGGAGTAGCAATGAAAGGCTGCAAATATCACTTCAAAATGATTTACAGCCCTCTCTAAGCGGTTTACAGAATCAGCATCTTGCCCCCATAATCTAGGCCCTCATTTTACCAACCTCAGAAGGATGGAAGGCTTTGAGCCAGTGAAACTCTAACTGCCAAACTGCTGGAAGCTGGCAGGAAGCAGAAGTATCTTACAATACTGCATTTTAACCAGTGCATCAGAGAGGTGAAATCCAGCAGGTTCTGACAGATTCTGGAGAACAGGTAGTGGAAATTTTGAGTAGTTCGGAGAAATGGCAAATACTACCTCTGGCTGGCCCCAAAGTGAGGTGGGAATGAAGATTTCACAATATCCTTCCCCCAGAAGTGGGAAGGGAATGGAGATTTTGCAGTATGCACACCAGGCCACACCCACCAAGTCACACTACACCTACCAAGCGATGCTCACAGAACCAGTAGTAAAAAAAATTGGATTTTACCACTGGTGCACCACCACAGCTCTTAATCTTAATGATTTTAATAATCCTGAAATTATAGAAATAAATTTTACATATGAATACACTCTTCCACATTCCTTCTACTGGCTGGTAAAGTATGTTGGAAGGATACAATCTAATGAACCACATTACAGGTACTCCTTGACTTAGGACCATAATTGGGACCAGAATACTTGTTGCTAAGCAAAGCAGCTGTTAAGCAATTCATGCCTGATTTTACGAATGTTTTTTTGCCATGGTTGTTAAGTGAACTATTGCAGTTGTTAAGTAAATCATGCAGTCATTAAGAAAATAAAGTTTCCCCTGTTGGCTTTGCTTGTTGGAAGCTAGTTGGGAAGGTCACAAATGGCAATCACATGACACTGGGATGTTGCAACTGTTATAACTTCATGCCAGCAGCCAAGTACCTGAATTTTGATCATGTGACTATGGGATGTTGCAATGATCATAGCTGTGAGAATCAGTCATAACTCACTTTTTCCAATTAGAATGTAATTTTGAATGGTCATTAAACAAGTGGCTGTATGTAGCAAAGACAATTTATACAGAATACTTTCCTTATGCCATTTCATTTTTTGGAGTAGTTTAGAGATCTTAAGTATTTTTTAATTAAACTCACCTTTTTGTTTGTATTAGATACAAATATTTATCCAAATTTATGGAAGTATTTTTGATTATTCTATTGGTTGCGATTATTATAGCAAAAATATAAATGGCTAAATAATTATTAATGGTATAATCTGTATTCCTTGAAAAAGGCATAAATTAAACCAGATTAGATAACTATGCAAATGTAGATTCTTAAAATGTAATGCCAACTTTCGTATTTATGTAACAATCTAGATGTAGTGCAAGATGGTCTTCAGCATTCATTTAAAAGTTAATTAGGAGTCATACTAATTATGCTTACTTACTTTAAGCAGCCACTTGTCATTTATATAATCTCACTTGCATAATTATTCATTCAACCTGTAAATTCTCTTTTATTAATATAGAGCAAGTGGCAGTTGCAGCTAGCAGATCCTTTTCAGAACTTTGTTTTATGACCCAGCTGCAGCCTTTCCTGGATCAGGAGTCCCTGCACTCAGTCACTCAAATCTTAATCATCTCACATTTGGACTATTGCAGTGCATGGGGCCACCCTTGAAAAGCATCTGGGAGCTACAGCTGGCACAGAATGCAGCAGTGCAGGCAGTTTTTTGGGGGCCAAAGGTTGGCTCATATAATAGCACTGCTATGCAAGCTGCACTGATGGTCAGTCTGCTTCTGGCTGCAATTCAAGGTGTTGGCCATCAGCTTTAAAGTCTTACATGGCATGAATCCAGTCTACTTGAGGAGCTGTCTCATTCCAATAGGACTGGCCCACCCCAACCATGATGGCAGAGGGGGGATACTGTAGATCCCATCAGTCAAGGAGTTTTGGCTGGCAGGATTCAGGAGAAGAGTCTTACCCCCTGAGGTGAGATTGGTTCCCATCCTCCTGATATTTCATAAATGCCTTAAGACCTGGCTCTGCCAGATGGCTTGTGAACCCAGTGGGGGTCTTCCAATCAACCACCATAGTGGATGTGGTTGACTAATTAAAATCTAACCCCAGCTTCCTCCCCTCGTGCGTCTGGCTCTCTTCTTTGCCATCTTGTGTCCATGATTTTATCTGTTAATGTTTATTCAATCAATGATATGGATTACATTAGTCAGCCAGTTCAGGAAGTCTATTAGATATTGGAAGAAAGTGTGAGTTTTGGAGATGCAGTAAGCCTTGTGCAGTTTCATTAGGAAAAAATTCAACAGGGGTGTCTCTATTAAAGGAATAGCAACTTGCTCCACTTGAATGTCTGCCTTTTCACATGGCTTCCCCACCCCAATCTGAACCTGAAGATCAATGCCAAGTATGACTACAGAAAAGCTTACTCTAAGTCCATCACATTATAAGCTTGTGAACAAATATTTACAATACATAAAACACAGACATTACAATGTGATCTTGTGCCACTTTCCTGATTTTTAAAGCATGACTCTACATTGGAAATTACCTAATATTCTCATCTGAAACAAAAACACGTTTTAAGTATGGTTTGTGAATAATATTATATTACATTTATAGAATAAGGATAAATGAAAATAGATAACGAGGAAGCATGATGGACAAGCTATTTTTATGTTATTGATAGAAACATGATAGTCCCCTACAATTACAAATAGCTTTAACTGTTCAAAAGGTACTTGTTTTTGTTTTCTGTTTTTGTAACGTGAGAGAAAGAAAAGTCAGAATGTGGCTACTTACTTTTGTATGTAGACTGATGAGTGAGTTATTGGTCGGGTGGCCAGATTATATTTGAAATGGATGCTGGTTCAGTGTACCCAGTGAGTACACTGTAGCAAACATCAAGACTTCATTCTTTGTTATTCTCCAAGTATTTTGTTTCTTTATACAGAAGTCATAAAAGGTAAAGAAATTAAATCCCCATTGCTATTGTTTCACTGAATGCATTTTGAGTCCTGCAACATTTTGGTATTTAAAATTAATAATCTTTTGTTTCAGTTGGTTGACAGCTGGCTAACAAGGAGCAGATGGTTTTTTTTTAATATCAAACAGAAAGTTGGAGAAAAGTAGCTAAAGCAACAACAGTAAAGAAAATGCTCATATGTTAAATGCCACAAGGAATATGTTCACATTTCAAGGATCACAAAGATAAATTGGTGACTTAATTGAGAATTACTTAATATATGACAAGGCCTTTATCTAGCTTGAGTCCATGATGAAGTCCTTATGTTTTCGGTCGCTTCACACACTAACAACATTTTAAAATGCAGAATTATCTGTGTAGAAAAAATAAATCAGAAAAAGTATGATGTTAGTCAACACATTTGCCTGCCAAGAGCAGAATTGGCTCTGTGTTAGAGTTTTCTCAGACAACATATGTTGGAGATAGCAATGAAAAGCTGAAATACCAAGCTATGTGTGCCACATGGCAGCATCTTGCCACCTTAAGATGGTATAGTGTCCTCTGCTTCAGTGGAAGGGGGCACTTTGAAGTAAGACTCAACTAGTTAAACTTGGAATATGGAATTGGAAGAGACAGTATTTGTCTTTTGCCTCAAGCACCGAAATGAAATAGACTGGCCTTGTGATATTTAGACCTGCCAAAAGATAATAAGCAACACATGAAAATTTGGGCTTTGGATCAAAATAAAATTGCCAGTAATATCTTCGGGGGTGGTTCTTCTAGAATGTGAAACTAAAAACCATTCAGAAATAAAATGATACCAAGTAGCTTACCCAATCTTCCTTAACCTGGTAACCATTGTTCCCCACCAATATGCCTATTTATGTTGTGAAAGGATTTTGAAGTTTTGGGAGAATGTTAGATTGTAAAAAGTTGAGTTCATGATTTAATGAATGTATATAAAGGAGTTTACATGCTACCATCAGTTCTGGTGTGTCATAATTTCACTCTTATATTCTAAGAGAATAAAATTTGGGAATTCCATCACAAATAATGATGCTTCTCTATGAAGGAGTAATCACAATAGCAAAAGTACTTATATACTGCTTCACAGTGCTTTACAGCCCTCTCTAAGCAGTTTTACAGAGTCAGCATATTGCCCCCAACAATCTGGTCTTCATTTTACTGACCTTGGAAGGATGGAAGGCTGAATCAACCTACCGATCAGCCCTCATCATAGAACCAGAACTTGTGGATCAATTATAGACAGCTGCAGAATCAAGCATGATCTTGTAGCTTCTGTTTTCAGTCATTTTATCTTGCTTTCTGTTTCAGAAATGGTTTTTTGATTCTATTCTTCTGCAAAGACCCAAGGGATCTCTAATGCATTGTTTCATTGTAGTAAACGTTTGAACAGCAGATATATGTAATGTTCTTTGTTCGTCCTCCATACCATTCAAGTAAGGTAGCATTGATAAAACCCACTATCTGAAGTAGTTCTGTTTTTATCATAGGTACCTGGCAGTGTGAGAAATATGTTAGGAATTTACCTAGTAAATTATTAACTGGATAAGTGTATGAGCATTCAGTTTCAAGTTCTTATGTACAATGATATGGTTGGGCAGTACAAGTCATGGAATAAAAAGTATTCTTAAAATCAGTATAATTTTAGGCAATAATTTTAATGGTGTTAACTATGTTACCTATACAACCACCAATGGACTTTACATAAGTATTGAGATAGTGGAAAAACAGATAATGATAAAACCTTTCAAATAATGCAAAAGCAAATGTTACAAAACTGGAAATATAGATTTCATTGAAAGGCCTCCTGATTTATTCTTGAGTTCAACTTGGCCATAAAAGGAAGCAAATGTAACATTCAGGTCCAGCTTTCTTTCATTAATAGATGTCAACAAGTTGAACTAACAACAGAAATTTGTTTGTTGACCAAAAACTGGAGGTAATCAGCCTTTCCATAAGATGGGAATTTAATATGGTATCTTGGTAGAAGAATGTTTCAAAGTCACTACTCAGAGACTGGTCAATTTATAGCTGCACTTAGATTTGAGAGTGGGTAAGGGAGGAGGCAAAGTTTTGAGAAATGGTTTTTATTTGGGAATGAATTTAGTTTTATATTTTCTTCTTATAAACTTGTGATAAGCCTGTTCTGTAGAGCTACAAATGTTTAGAATATCAGAGAAGTGTTTGAACTGCTTCTTTAGAATGGTTTTTGAAGAAAGACCTTTTAGAATAATTGGATGATTTCTAGTTTTATTTGCAGCATTGTTTTAATGCTTTAATTGTTCTCATTTTGAAAAAGAGGAATTTTTGCTGCCTAAAGTGACTGTCCCTGTTGTCACGTGTCCAAAAAACCCAATAAGCTGTAGCCCCTATTGTTGCCGAGCAGCTATTGTTGAAATTTAATAAGATTTTATTATCTTATTTCAAATATATCATGAGAAGATATTTCTTGATTTTGTCTCATTGTTTGAACCATTTGATACGTTTTCTAATTTTGTTTCTCAGATTCTAATGGTAAGAATTGCAAAATAATTGTATCCTTAGTGAGTTAGGTTATTAAATTTGAGTTCATACAAAATCCTTCTTGGGCTGCTACTATGCAGCTAATGAGAACCTATTGTGCAAAATGAAGCAATTTGCTGCTAGCTATACCTAATGTGTACAATGAAAAGTTTGTTGGGAGCAGATAGTTTAGTCAGCATCTACTTCACTATCCAAAACTGCAGGCAGCCAAAATGTTTGCATATATAAGCAAGATATATTAAATATTACTCTCAACTTTTTGAAGAGTAGTCATATTCATAATGATTGAACTGTGTGTGTGTGTTTGTGTATGATGCCTGGCAGAGTTTTTAAAATTATATGTGAGTATAAATAAAGCTTAAGCTATTAAAGTATTGGTCTTTCAAACAAAGGGCAAGCGAAAGCATTTGATTCACAATTACTCAAGAATTTATCTCCATGCCTATAAAAGTTAACATCTTTATTTAAATGTTGAAAACATAAACATAACAAGAACAGACGGTATACGAATTTAATAAATAAAAATAAATAAAAACCATAGAGAGGGACTTTGTTGGTGCTAATTTTTGCAGAAAAATTATGTTCACTAAATTGGATCTGGGGAAATCTTGAGCAGTAGTACTTGGAAAGAGTTATTTCTAAAGCAAGATGCCACAATACATTTCTTAGTTGTCCACTGGGACTTTCGTAATAACAGGAAGTTCTGTTATAGTTCTGGTTGATGGCATAATATTAATTCTCATGAATTCTTTTTCCTTTGCAAAGTCTTTAAAAGCTTATGGAAATTGAAGACCAATCATTTCAACTCTAATAAATTTTCTGAAACACTCTGTGATAATGAATATTAAATAAGTGTTTACTGTCGTTTATAAAGAAAATATTTTTATTTATGTATATTCCTCTTTATTATTCTTACAAATAACTCAAGACGGAAAACGTATCCAACAAATCTTTCTCCTATTTTTCCCACAACACAATCGCATGAGGAGGGGTTGGGCAGAGAGAGAGTGACTGACCCCGGATCACCTAACTGGCTTTCACAGCTAAGGCAGGACTAGAACTCTCTTGGTCTCTTGCTTTGTAGCCCAGTGCTTTAACCACTAGAATCACTGGTTCCAGAAGATCAATAAAGCAATAAAACTATATATGAGAGTGTAGATTATTTAGATATTTCCACTATAGACTCAACATGTTAGAAAAATAAACAAGCTGGGTATTTGGTATGAGGATTCTTTTTTTTTTAATCAGTTTTGACTGATCTGATACACCATGTTCTACACAGTCTCAAAAGTACATTTCAAAGCTCTTTGTTAAATTTGTAGAAAAGGCTTCGTTTTGATCTGACTTGAATCCTGAGATCAGACAACTGACAGAGTACCTGAGTTTGCTCGTAACTGTGTTTTAACAAAAACATATTTGGATATATATATTTTTAGACAAAGCTTGAATTGTGTAACTCTGTATGCTCTCACTGATTTATTTTGTTTTATCACAAGCTGAAATCAATATTTTATTAAATTCAAAAGGCATGTCAGTTTAGTTTTTGATTTCCCTTTGCCTCTCTAGCGTACTATATGTATGCGTAACATTTTGCTTTTCAGAGTGCATTTGAATGAGCAGCAGTTATCACCTGCAAGCAAAGATGGTACAGCAGTGCATATAAATAGATTCTTATTGTGTTGATGAATTATAGCAATAAGTACATAGACAATTCTTTTATATAACTCAGACTATTACAGAGGTGGGATTTGTTTTCTTCTGTGCATGTGCAGAAGCCAAGTTTTCATCACTGTGCAAGTGTTGCCATTTTATTTTTTGCATTTTTTTCTACTGCACATGCGCGCACCCTTGAGGCATGTGCGCGCCCATGCGAAGTGGGAGGCAGCAAACTGGTGGTGAGGTAAGTTAGAACCCCCCCCGGACCATTAGTCTATATTCTTTGGTATATGTTTACACTGCTTGTAGCAGCTTTTCAGAATTTCAAACTTTTTCAAGTTTCACCTGAAGAAGCTGGATTCGGTGCAGTAACAAATTAAGAATAAAATCTAGGAAATAAAGAACAGTCTTAGTGTGGGAAAAAATCATTCTATTAATTCAGAGTTGATTAAGAGGAATTGAACAACCATAGCAATACTTAGAAAATACTAGTGAAAGATATTCTAGATCAGGGGTGTTAAATCTGCGGCTCGTGGGCTGGATATAACACATGCTGGCCACGCCGATGCCCAGTTTAGCGAAGGGGGAAAAAGTTGTGATATGTCACATGACGCTGCCATGATGGTGCAAGTTTGACACCCCTGTTCTAGATTAATTTTCTGGAATTATGTTTCTCCCCCACCCCAAAAAAAAATCTGAATGACTACCACCCCACTGGTATTCTAAGACTTTGTACTCAGACCTTTGGAGAGGACAATTGAAGGCTTTTCCCTTCCTTTCTATAAGAGATTTAATGATATTAATAGATTTTCTGCCAGATTTTATTATTTCAAAGCGCATAAAGAAAACTATAACTAATGTAACTAAAGGGGAAAGTAAAAAGGTCTTGGATGCTACAAAATTAGAATGAAAAAGATTAATATAAAGCTCTGAATATGTATATATGCCTCATCAGTTTGGCTTGGGACATTAGAGAGAAAAATACTTCTTTGTCTAGGTATACATGTATAAAAAAGTGTGCTTACAGGATTATTAAGTTTGTCTTGAATATTGTAGACTTTTTTCTATACTTCCTAATGCAATAGAAATAATATTCCAGTTTAATAAGGAGCATATGTTGCCCATCATCCTCTTCCTCATCATCCCACAATGAGGGATAAATATCCTTATCTTAGATATGAATGGGGGAGAATGATCTCTGTCTCTTTTTCTTTCTCTCTGAAAAGCTATTAACACAGTTTGTAGGAAATACCAATTAGGTAACTTGACAGAATCCAAACATTGCCTACTTTATTATTCTGCCCTATTTTAAGAACAACTAAAGGGAAGTAGAGTACAGATACTCCTTGACTTATGGCTGTTTGTTCAATAACTGTTCAAACCTATGAATGGGTTGGTGATGACCAAAGGGATGTACAATTCATGGCCAAAGTTATGGCTGTTGCAGTATGGTCATGTGATTGAATCTGGGCACTTGGCAATCTGTTCTTATTTATGACTGGTTGCTATGTACCCGTGATCATCTGCAATCTTCCCTGCCAGCCTTCCCAGAAAGCCTGATAAGATTTGAACTGCTAAATTGCAGGCAGCTGGCAGGCAGCAGAAGTAGCCTGCAGTACTGCATTCTAACCACTGCACCATCACAGCTCTTAGATTGTGGGGAATACAAAGAGCATAAAAAGATACAAGGAGCAACATTTTTAGTTTTGTTGTAATAAATACGTATTTGGTAACTGCTCATACCAACATGGCAGCTATTCTTCAATATTTAATCCCATCCATAACTACCAACCCCCAAATGTTGCTTGGTTTAGGAATAATGAATAGTACCATACTAATACATACTAATCAGAAAGAAAACCTAGCTGGTTTATTTAACAACTAAAAAATATTTTTTCAATGGTTTTTAGAGGGATAACTAAGGGTGAGGTTTTATATATATACAAAGTTGCCAGGTACTGAAGAAGAAGAAGATAATGGTAATACAAATGATAAAGATGCAATTGCTGAAATAAAACATTATTGTTGATATTTGAAATGGAAGAAGGACAACTTAGAATGGGCTAAGAATTTTGGTTTTAATCTACAGATGGGTCAGTGGGAAAGGAAATGTTTAAAAGGACTGAAATTCACAGTCCTTAAAAGTTAAATCCTTATAAGACTTATTGTTTTATAATTTAAGACATTGGCCAACAACCTTTTGGGCACCAGGAACTGGTTCCACCAAGAACGTTTTTTCCGTGGACCGGAGGGGTCAGGGTTTCATGTGCTGCCTGCATCCTATAGACGGGGCTTCGCTTGTTTGCATGGACTGGTTTCTGCCATGCCATGAACCACAGATTGGGGGTTGGGGTCCCCTGATTGAACATTTAAAAAATAAAATAAAATAAAATAAAATATAAATAAAATAAAATAAAATAAATTATGCATTGGTATATGTTGCATATCTTTCTCTCTCTCTCTCTCTCTCTCTCTTTCAACACTTTTATCTTTCTATCTTTCCTATTTTGTTCTTAGTACGTTTTTCTCTTTTTGTATATATTTATTTGTGTTTAGCTTTATAAAAATACTTTTAATAAAGTTAAAAGCTAAACACAAATAAATATACAAGAAAGCAGCAGTTTTTAAGAGCATCAGAAAAACTTTACAAATCAAAGACTAGCAATGCTATAGCAAATAAGCAAACTAAATCCAGTCTAGCTTAGTTTCTGTGTACAGTACCACATCACTGTACATCCATATGTCAGCTCAGTTGATTAAGTAGTCAGGTAAATAACTTAATCTTATCATTCTACTGCCATCTGAGTTAGTGCAAATAAACATTTTCAAATGTTACTTAAAATAGGACTTCTATATTTGCTAAATGCTTATTTTCTTAGAACATAATGCTGTTAAATAATGATTGCCCAGAAAGGGGAAGTTAAGTAAACAATATCACATGGTTTCTAGACTATTAAAGACCAGTTAAAAGTTTATTATATGAAGATGCAGGAAAATAACCCTCATTACTGAGGCCATTTTATTGAGACTATGTAACATTTAAACAAATGTAAACTCATTTACAAAGCCATCAAGGCAATAAGATGGAAGCAAAATTTATAAATATACAGTATGGTAACAGATTATCCAGGAAAGAATTACCAGTTACAAGTCAGTTAAAAATAAAAGTGCATGGCTTTTGATGAATATATACGCTATTCTTTGTTGGCTTTACAATGAAGTGGTTTAAAGAGAGAAGTATTCTAGGCACCAATTTGTCTCAGGAAACTCCCTTGTCAGTCCCACCCAGTTAGACTTTTTCAAGCTACTTTTTAAATTATAATTAAAAAGAAGAGAAATTGGCGTGCTGTTGAGAAAGCTAACTTCCAAATTCTTTAATTACAAGAGTGCCCTGCATCTCACAAGGGTCCCCTAGGTATTCGTTAAAATCGACTTTCAGGTAAACCTTTGAAGACAGTAAGGCTGTGCTTGCTTCATAAATGATTCAGAGAAACAGTAAGGACACAGCACAGTTCTACTGGTCATTACAATATATGTTCCTGAAAGAAAAAAATGCTGCTCCTTTAAGGAGTCAATTCATTAGTGTTAATGAAACACATTCACCTACAAAATTCATCAAACAAAGGAACAAGTGGAGACAAATCATCTTTAGAAGCCATGGTGATCACTTTCTGGTGTAGAGAGGAGACAATGGCTTGTCAAAGAAATATAGTGACTAAGCGGCTGGGTAAATTTGGGAGATCCGGTTTGCCATCTGTGGTTAGTCAGTTTTGAAGTTTTGTTATATCCTGCAACAATACAATAAGTTATTCCAACAAATAAAAAAAGAATTAGATAATGCATGCATTTATACGGGAGGGGAAAAGCAAAACATTTTCAAAGACATCAAATTAGACACTCTTTTACTAATATGGGGAAAAATAAAGAAGAACCGTTATAATAAAATACCGGTCTGGCTATCAACTATGGACGCACTAGTATACCCAAATGTGTTGGACTTAGATAAAATAGAAAGATACAAAGACATAATAGATGACCAAGGAAAATTAAAAATGAATCAAGAATTTAAAAACCAGGGAATTGACATAGATTGGTGGCCCCACTTGCAAATCCAGTCAAGATACAAAAAAGGCTCAGAAAAGTATGGTTTCTATAGGGAACAACAAGAGCTGGATAAAATACTACAGGGGACAGAGGAAAAAATGATTAAAAAACCCATATAATTATTTACTGAGATTCAAAATGGAAGAAGAAATGGTTAAAGAAACCATGATAACCTGGGCAAAGGTTTTTGGCTACACCATAGAATTAGAGAACTGAGAAAAATTGTGGGAAAAAATTATAAATTGACAATGTCAGCGGTCATACAAAGAAAATTTATATAAAATGATTTACCACTGGCATTTGCCCTCAGCAAGACTAGCAAAAGTGTTCCCAAGCAGACAAGCGGAATGTTGGAAATATAAACATGTGGTGGACATGCCCAAAAGCAAAGAAATATTGGATAAAGATAAGAAAGTGGCTAGAGGAAATTACCAAGCAACAAATAGATCTAAAACCAGAGATATTTTTTACTAGGTATATTAATAGGAAATTATAATAAAACCCCCAATATATATTGCTACATAAAATAACAGCGGCCAGAAACAGGGACATGCATAAGTGCACCAGCGTGCCTACCATCCCTGTCCTTAATGACCCCATGTATTCGTAAAATGTCATGTATTAATAACCATGCTTGTACCTCATATATTCACAATCATGTTTATACTTTGTAATCATATACATGCTTGACAAAATAAATAAATAAATAATATAATAAATAGAATTGTTTACCTGCAAAATTAGAAAAATGAAAGTATACCTTCTGATGGAATGGTGATAAAGAAAGTGCTAGAATGGTCTGAGATGGATAGGCTGACAAGAGAAATAAAAGAAAGAGAAGAAACTAATTATCTGATTTGGAATATATAGTACAACTGGTTAGAGAAAAGAAGTAAAGATTAAGGATGTTAAAGTAGAATAAGATGGGATAAAAAGGATATATATATATATACCTACGAAAACAAATATATATATATATATATATATATTTG
>JANHFT010007109.1:0-14717 GCA_032467955.1 Pseudoxenodon macrops | reverse complement strand
CAACAGATTGAACAGATTGAACAGGTTTAACAGATTTGGAGAGAACCGGTTCTATGATGTCACCAGCTGCTTGCAACTTACTCTATAGAACCGGTGCAAACCGGTAGGATTTCACCCCTGGTCCATAGTTTGCCTTTTCTTTTATTAGGCCAAGTCTGGCTCATTGAACTATTTTAAACATGCACCTTGCAACATTGCTACATGAAATGATTACTAGAATTGGGAAGGGGGAATAGGGTTAGGGCATCACCCTAATCCAAGAATGTGAGACCTGGGGAAAGTGAGATAGAACCTCATTGTTCATAACCTTATTAACCCACTATCAAAATCTATGGACTGAAAAGTAGCACTCTGAAGCTTTGGAAGAGATAAAAAATTATAATTGGAAATGCTACTCAAGAGAATGGAATTCAGGAGAGAATGAAGTAAATAACAGAGAAATTGTGTTAAAATACTGATCACACATTAACTTCAAGAAAAAAAACAATGTGCTATCAAGATAAAGACTGCAATTAGCTCTGATTAAATCATTTTTTTATTCTGTATCTTTTAAGAACAAAATTAATGCCCAAATGGTGTAAAAGGAAAAAGAAATCCCAAGTCTTTGTCACTCCTAAGTACTTTATTAGCCTAATAGTACTTGTGAATGCTTCTCATCTTGAATTACAGTCATGAAATTTCATTAAAGGTACATTATGGATGTTCTTTTTGTTTTATTGTTATTGTTTTACTATGAACTAGCCATAAAATTAGAGTAATACAGGGGCTTTAAAAAGTTTTAAGTTCGTGAAATTTTACCCCCCTTCTCACTCCATAAAAAACCCAAACTTTTCCAAGTTAAAAATGTTATAGGGCTAAAACACCTAATTAGGCAGAAAAACTCAAATAATAAAGATGAAAGATGAAAGCCAAATTAAACTCTCTTTTAAGTGCAGTCCCAAACACAGTGTTTATATAAACAGACACATGGCTAATTAAAGTCCCTGTGCTTTGCAGAAGATATATTTATAGCTCTGCAAATTATAGTATTTTTATAGTGCATAATTTATTTGGATCTCTTTAATCTTGATTAAACAACAATGTTAAATTGCACAATGTTTACAAAGTATTCAGATCCTAATACAGAAGCATTTGGATTAATTATTTAAATTATAAGAACAAATCAGTCAATGAAGGAGTAGCCTGACAATAATGTGCATTGTATAATAACTGGATATGGTCCATAAATATCCAGAAGAAAAACATGAGACAGGGTGGTCTAAGTTGGTTGTACATAAATGAAGGAACTTGCTTCTATGCAACTCCCCTTCCATTTTCTTTTCTGTAATCCACCTTAGTTCTGATGTTAGAGATTTAGATGGCAGAAAAATCAAATGGGCCACAGGTATAAGAGAGTAGACATGAAAAAGTTACTGTTGTTTGTTTGCTTGCTAGTTTGTTCTTTAAAACACCCATAGGAAGGTAAGTATAATGACTAAGGATAATTGCTTTGACAGGAATGAAAATAATTCTACCACAGATTTCTGTGGGAGTAGATTTGCAAGCTTTATTATATTGTAATAAAAAACTGTAGTAGGTCTATGGAGCCCAAAATTAAAATGAATATGGTACCACCTTTTCAGACTAACACATTTGATTTAAAGGCACAAACTTCCCTGAACTACAGCTTACTTCACCAAATTTATAAAGTGGCTAATCTAATTATGCTTTCAAGTTGGAATGAGCAGGGAGGAAGAGAAGGAAACACTAGGTGGTTATGCAGATGTACATTACATAGGAGACAAATTACAAATACCTTATCAATTAGCAATTATGATATGTTTGAAAATTCATTGTATTTGTTTTGATCTGAGATGGCCTAAAACTTTTGATTTATGTATATTCAGTAAACTCTCACTTGACTTTGCAGTTCCAAATTAACATCTTTGGTAATGTTACATTCTCAGATATGACTTTCTCCTTGCTTTGAGTCCTGATGTCAAAGAAGGTACAGGTGTCCTTGTTGTTACAGTTTTGTGGAAATATAGATCAGTTCAAAGTTCTCTGAGAAATACCGTATTTATAACCTTTACTAACAATGTATTTAAATAAACAATAGCTTTATGTGTCTTGGAGAAGCAAGAAAAAGTATGCTAATTCTGAGGTGCTCTTGTCACTGGCATTGCATTGTCAGCAATATTCCTATCGTCTCATACAGCTCTTGGTAACCTCAAGGTGTGGCAGATTGTATGCATATCTCTATAATCCTGTAATTATAAAGGAGTAGAAATATTCCAGCTAGCACAGCAAGAAAAACAATGTTAAAAATCCCTTCCATACAGGTGCAAAAAAACCAAAACCAAACCAATCCGGACATAAAAGAAATGCCTTAGCAAAGCTGATATTTTCACCCCTGTATGAACTAAGTCAGTGATGGCTAACCGTTTTGCCATCGCGTGCCAAACGTGGGGGTGGTGGGTAGCGCAGGGGGGATTACATGCATGCATGCCCACACTCATAATGCAATGTCCTCCCCCTATACATATGCATAAAGCCATCCTCGTGCTGCCACCCCCACACGCATGCATGCAGGCCTCAATCCGGTTAGCCTGTTGGGCTGTTTTTCACTCTCCCCTTGCTTCAGGAGGCTTTCCTGAAGATTTGGGAAAGTGAAAAACAAGTTAATGGGCTTACCGGAAGTTCGTTTTCAAACTTCCGATAGGCCCATTGGCTCCATTTGTCACTCTCCTGAGGCTTCAGGAGGGTTTCCTGAAGCCTGGGGAGGGTGAAAAATGGCCCAAGGGTCCTACTGGAAGTTCATTTCTGAAGCCTTGGGAGGGCAAAAACAACCTCCCCCACCCTCAGGAAGGGCGAAAATCAGCTGGCCAAGCGTGCATGTGTGAGCTGGAGCTGACATAGGGCAACGCCTCATGTACTCTCAGATATGGCTCCATGGCTTCAGCCTCCCCCCCCCTGAGAAATTGCCGGCCTGTTCGTGCCAGCCGGTGCCCCTGTACTCCACTATCCTTCCAGGATAGTTTTGGGTCAACGAGGACCCCCGAGTCGGCTGGGATTCCACGGCTTTTTGGGAGCACCCAAAAACCACGTCATTCGCTGCAATGCTGGCCATGCCTCCCCCTGGGGGCTGTTTCCTTTATAGACTGAAAAGAAAGTACAATATCTACAGAGACTTACAGTATGTGAGTTCAGAAACTTTTTTTTAAAGTAAAGATGATGTTTAGGTTTTGGCTAGCTTTTTTTAAAGCAGCCTAGGAAAGGAAGTTTGGGCTAGGCTTTGAAATTTTTGCTTCTCATTTAACTCTGAAATTGAAAACAAATTTGAGTGGACAAGAAATATTTATGGGAGAGAAATATTAGTAGGTACGAATCCAGAAAATAAATATATGGTAGTCATAATATCTTTGTAAACACTTGAGTTTTGGTAACAGATCCCATTATCCTTTAACATATAGTTATTACCATCTTCTGAACAATAAACCCTACAGGGGTTTGGCAAAGTAACTGGAGTTGTTCTGCATGGCCCAGTTTGTTGTAGATACCTTAGAAACTCATTTGTTTTTATCCAAACAATATGCTGACATTTCAATGTGTTAGGGAGAGATTCAGTGCAGTTAACTCATGAATTTAAAAGGAAAGGAAGAGAACTTGCTGTAATAGGAGGCTATAAATCAGCTGGGTGGTTAGAACATTAAATAAAGTTATGCATCCAACTAAAGTTCGCCTGATTTTTTAACTATTGGCAATGCAATGTATTTTCCATGGAAGTCTGCACAAGTTATTTTAACAGCGTCACTCTTACATAAATATGAAAAATTTAACCTCTCATTAGGCTCATTTTATGTGACTGCATAGCTCTTTGAATATAATCTCATAGTAGTAAACAAGCCCCAAGAAATCATCATAAAAACAGTGATACTTTGAATATTGTTGATGTCCAACTTTTTCCTAAAATGAATGTTCAGCTACATTAGAAAGTATTGTTTGTTTATTTGTTTGTTTGTTTGTTTGTTTTACTGTTCTTGGCCATTTCTGAGCATAGGTTTTAGGCTCACTGTGCGGTATCTGTATAACAAGCTCTCCAAGACAGACTCAAACAATTGTCAGGATACTTGTTCTTCACGGTGCAATTTGCAGTCTTATTGCTTGCATTAATAATCATTAACAGGCATTACAGGGATTGCATTAACAGATAAAGGCAAGAATAACTATTGTAATCTTTAAAATGATTTATCAGGCAGGCAATATATCTATATTCTTCCCCATGCTTCTACTTTTAAACTATTAAACTTAAACTATTGTTTAGTACCACTATCTTATTATATTTGTCTTTGTTGACAAATAAAAATATTTAATTACTAACATAATAATAAAATTAGAAAGAATATAGCTGTTAAAATATACCCTTTTTTACCTAGATCAATGCCTCTCCATTAGCATTTTGCCATAATATATTAATTCTTATTAATTGACCCAAAAATTAGTACAGTTTCTGAATCAAAAATGTAAGAAATCTGCTTGAAGAAATCAGTGACCCATATAGTTCAGTTTTCTGTGTCGCACAATAGCTAACCACTTCTATTCCAAAAGCTTATATATATAGAAACGGTAGTGGCTTCATGCTATGTGGTATTTAAGACACTTGAATTCTTCAATGAAAAAGTGCAGCATCTCCAAAGTGTCCAAAAAGAACATCGCTTGTTCAGAACCAATGTTTCAAGTAGCCTACTCAAAATCAAAATTTCTCAAAAAGTGGTTATAAACTTATTCATTTCTTTGGAATGACCCTGAGGAATGAACATGGACTGACCTTGTCGAGAGACATAATTCTGCTGTCTTTAATCAGAGCATTTGGGGTGATGTGGAGAAGGATAGAAAGTTGGTTGTCTGGTTTGCCCCTTTTGGGAAGTATCACTGGGAAAACTTTGCCATTTCTGACCAGGATTAAGAAGAATGACCATTGATTAACGTAGAATGACTAAGAAGAATGATCATTATTGTGTATGGACCACTGATATAAACTTGCTGCCTAACTAGTTGGGAAGCTTGATTCGTGTTTAAAAGGACTGATTATCACTAGCAAATCATGCCAGAGAAGGTGGTATTCATTGACTTGCTATCCTGTATTCTTAAAATACCGTAATTAACGTTTGGGGTTGTATCAGGAAGCTTTAGTTGGATATCCATGCTATATTATTTATTTAATTTTAAAAAAATTTCAACAAGCATGTATTAGATAACAGATATGTATAAATATGATTATGAATACAAGAAATGGATATGACTAAAGGGAATATTAGGACAGGGATGGTAGGCACGCTGGTGCGCACATGCATGCCCCTTAAGGACCTCTTAGGAATGGGGTGATTAGTTCTAAGCTAGTTCCAAGTCATGGTGAATTTTAAAATACAGTTAACCTAATATTATGTGCTGAATTGACAAGCCTTGAACCTAGAATCAGAAGGCTAACAGCTGAACTGAATAGCATTTATGTTGGCAAGATCAGTATACAAGTGGAACCTTTGATTAGCAAAAAGAGAAAGCAAAGTTTAATACTTGTGACTGGCCACTTTAAACAAAGTGAACCAGATCTAACATAATTTTGCACCCAAAAGAATTATAAATTGATTAATATGAGCAGTCAGCCACATCAGAAAACCAATCGGACCTTTGAATTCTCTCAATCCCCTTTGTTTTATAATTAAAACTGCAGGGTTATATATTGTCTGGAATAACTCCAAAAGCAATAGGGGAGGAAGGTGAATTGAACAAAAGGCTGCAAAGCACTTTGCAGCTATTTGGTTCTATGATTGCTTCAAATAAATTCCTTGCTTTAGTGAGAAACTAGGTTATATATTCCAGTTTACAAATGTAATTGAATCAAAACATACTTTAATGCTGTACAAAACCTGCTCTGACCATTTTACCTAGAGAGAAATTAAACAAATAAATCTGTGATTTCCCATGTTTTCCTCCACAGGCCACTTAAAAGTGTATTTTGTGATTTCCCGACAACAGTGAGGAAGTTTTCGTGAGTTCTTTGTTATTGTGGTGGCACAAAACTATCATGGGTTTATTGTACTGAGAATTGGTATGCATTCTAATGTTAAGAATTCAGATGCAAATTCTCTTCTGATTTGTACTTTGGCCTTACACTTTAGCACTGAGTATGTAGGATTCACATCCCCTACATGGGATCCATATAGTATCTCCGATATACTGAGTTTAATTCTGCTTTGCAAAACAGCATAGGTTTTTGTTTACTTTAAAAAAAAAACATAAAAAGTGAATTCTTCTAGATCATACCTAGGTATTTCAAACTTTTCTTTCCCACAGATGGTAAGTATACATTAAAAACATAGACATTAGCTACTGCTATTCTTAATTTTATTCCAATACAATGAAATACAAACATCACACCACATCATTCCAGACCATACATATATCAGCATTGATTGATTAGATCATGCTAACAATTGTTGAAAAATATGGCTGATCCTCTACTTTAACATTCTGTTTCATTTTTGTCCTGCTTTATATTGTTCACGGAGAAGCTGCAGTGGATAACCACCTCCATTGTGTAAATATTCCATTTTTTATTTCCCATGGAACTTTTCATGTAAAACTAGAGAAGTATGGAACTGAAGTTATTCGTTTATTATTTCATTTTCTATAGGAAGTATGTGAAACTTTCCCTTTTCTTCTTTAAACCTTTTTTAGAGAATACTGTCTCATTGTTCTTACAAAAGTAAGGCAGCTCCAAATAACCTTCATTGTTTTATCGTACACCTCCAAGAAATAATTTCCTCTGTAACAGATACACTGGGTATTCTTGTAATATGTTCTATATATCATATTTTAAAATCCTGTTCTAAGATAAATGTTATTAATTATTAAACTACCAAGTTAAGGATAATTTTAATTTTACCAATACATCTTTTGTCTTCTCAGGAGGCTTCCTTTCATAACTACTCTATTATAAGGATTTTGTTGCAGATGGCATTTTCCCAAAAAAAATAAAAAATCCAAGAATAAATACCTACAATTTAATATGAAATCTTATATATCTTAGTTCATTTAGGCTTATGACAAACTTTTCCCTTCTCTACTGCAGCTTCTACATATTCTTTCAAAACCACTAAATGTATACACTATTTTTTTGAGGGGCGGCTATAATCTCTTTGCTAGCTTCTGAAATGTTCCAATTGGAGAAGTTGTATTTGATATTTGTTAAGATGGAACCTCAGGCTGGTTCAATGTATTATTGATGAAGAATCTGGAGTGCTCCAGAAACAATATTGTTTGGAGATGCTGGGTTAGAGTTAGGGTGAAGTCCAGCTAAAATTCTTCCCTGTTCCTGCAATATACCTATAATATTTCAAGGCGATTGCACTTTCTAAATACCACAACATTATTGTTTAGAAAGTAAAGAAAAATCTTACATATTTATCATGCTTTCTTTGCTTCCATGATGACTCTGTTTTTCTATTCTCTCATGAACAATCTTTCTTGCACAGCAGGAGAAGGAATAATATGAGAATAGAATAGGAGAAGTAGTAACTGACCTACTAAGTTATTAAAATATTACAATACTTTTTAAACTCTACATGATAAACTAATCTTAGTGAAATTTATAATTAACTATGGGATTTCATAAATGAGTAATAATCAAATAAATAAAAAGAAAGTCCACACTTGGTCTCTTTCACACAGTAGTTGCTTTTCCAACAAGCTACCAAGCAATACAATTCAGAATTTTATTGTTACACCAAAAGCCATCAAATAAGCTCTTATAAACAGCAAGAACAGAGTGAACTATTGAATTAAATTATTCTCAAGTGTCACTCATCAGTTGATATAAAAGGTAATCAAGGAAATGTACAATACAGGTAGTCCTCAACAATCAACTGTTCATTTAGTGATTGTTTGAAGTTACTGTTTGAAGCACAGAATAAAGGGACATGACCATTTTTCATACTTACAACTGTTGCAACACCCCCATAGTCATGTGATCAAAATTCGGATGGTAGATAACTGACTCATATTTCTGACAGTTGCAGTGTCTCACCTGTTGCGTCCTCCTGAGAAGCAAAGACAATAGGGAAGCAGATTCACTTAACAGCCATGTTACTAACTTAATTGAGGTGATTCACTTAACAACTCTGTGAAAAAAGTTCTAAAATGGGGCAAATTCACTTAATAACTGTCTCACTTAGCAAACAAAATTTTGGGCTCAGTTGAAGTTGTATGTCAACGACCTCTGTACAGTAATAAGGGCATAATGTTTTCAATCCAAATCCACAGCATTGATATAATATACAAAGAAAAATCTATGGTATACCTTAAATCTATAGTGGCAACTTTATTGCCTAATTTTCTTCACATTTCCAAATATATACCTCTAAAATTATTGGTGCTTTACTGATTGTGGAAAAACAACAACTAAATTTAGACACTAGACTGCTTTTCTTAAACACTCTAGCCAAATCCAATTAAATATTCTGCTGACATATAGCAAAAGCACAAGCCTTGTGGTGGTGTCAATATTCAAATGCTGGCTCCATTTCAGTTTTGAAAAGAAAAGTCCCAATAATCCGAAGTGTTGATGGAATTCTGGATTGACAATTTATTGAATATGAAAGAGAAACATGCAGCAACAGAATATTTATTTCTCTATGACAAACAAGAATACCAATAAACCCAATTTGCATACACAAGTTTTTAAAATTAGTACTAAGATTCAGATAGTGAAATTTTTTAAAGAAAAGCTTGCTCATAATGAACACACTAAATGTGATCGGGGAATTATTTTTGTCATCATTTAGAAAGCAACTCTCTCACTTACTAGTTTACTACATTCACATAATTCTCTCTCCCCCCCCTATGTACCGTTCGTTCTCTCCAGCTTTAGTTCCTACTCATCTGACTGTAGAGAATCAATTCAAAGTAGAAAGCATTATTTTTAGATTCAGTTTCTTTTCCCAGGGAAATATAACACCAGGTACAAGGAGAGCTTTGTTAGTCTTGGAACTTTGTTCTTTTGGACAAGTAGTTGTTAGAAAGATGCCTCGTGGAAAAAAAAAAAGCATAGAAGACATCTGTAATTTAGACTGAAACCTTATGCTACCCCTTTTCTGAAAAGCAGTAAATGATCGGGTTGAGCAAGATATTGATTTATATCCTGAAACTGCTGCTGTGAAGATTTGATCTGCAACTTTAGGTACAAGCAATTTTGAAGTTCAGATGATTCAATGAATAAATATAAAGACATCACCACACTGATAAATATAATTGCAGTTATTTATGACACAGAGTTTAATATATTTGCAGCAAAACACAAGGCCCTGCTTTCAAACTTTCTTGCCAATTCAATTTTAAAAAATTAGCATATGTTTATAAAATGAAACTGTTGGTAAATGTTCTTACTTTTCAGAATCTAAACATCTCAGCTATGTTACCATTGATATACACAATTTTAAAAAAAAGCACACACACATATACAACATATTTCTCCAATTCATTTAAATGCTACAAAAAAGACATTTATACTTTGGCCAGAGTTTCTTACACATAATATGCAAATGCTACAAATTGTAAAATGATATGTTTTCTCTATGAAATCAACCATCAAAATTTCATGATAGTTTTTAAATGGAAAGCAACAGTGAGACGAAGTTCACAATTGTTTCTTTGTTTCCAATTGTTTCTTGTAGATTAGGCTTTTGTGCTGAGAATAAAATATTCTAATTGTGTTAAAATATTTTGTTTGGTTTCTGCAACTCTGATGCTCTAAAGATGCTTCTTAGAGCAACTAAAAATAAATCATGTATATCAGTTTATTTGTGATAAAAATGGTATTCTTGGGTGTCTTGGAAATTTGGAAATGATTTCCTTCTCCATTAGATTAAAACATGTAATTACCTGTATATATGTAAAACTCAAAGAAAAATCATAAAAGTTATTGTATTAATACCACAAATCAAATAAGAAATATGATAAGTCGAGATGTCGATAACTGTACAGCTGTAAAATGGGAATTTTTTTTGTCTTTTTTGTTTTTGATTTTTGATTTTTCTTCTTTTGTGTTTGTGGTTTTTTTTAATGTATAAAGTTCAATACACTTAAAAAAACATGTCAGCATAGCGTCTTATTTACTATCACCTATCCTAATGATGTTAGAAGAGCAGACATATACTACAGAACAGAAATAAAAATTCAAACACACATTTAGATCATTCAGGATGGATATAAAAATAGGGAAGGAATAAAATATATTTCACATATTAGGAAAACTTGCTAAATAAGTGCTTCTCAAATCTGTGTTAACTCAATTATTTCTGAATTTTATATATGAGTTGACAATTCAATCTATTAAACAAGTACATTTTATGAGAAAATCTACACAAGGTGACATACCATTTTACCCAGTTATTGGTAATAACAATGGGAGTTTTAGTAGTATATACCGTAGTTTTTTCCCGTCCATTTTATGGCATTTCTACAATCTGTTCTGAGCAGGTACGGATGCTATATAAATACTCTAAATTAACAACAACAGACAAATTCAGTTTTACAATTTATTTATTTTTACATATCGGAGTGTCAGTGTTTCAGAAAACATCTGCTTAAGTAACTGCATAGACTTCAGTTGTACTTAGAAAGATGAGGGGGGAGTACATTAGGTGCACTTTGTTGCCATGGCATGAAATTCATTTGCTTTAAAGCATATATTTGCTAATTTTATCTAAAACGCAGACAACTTTCTGTTTAGGCTGCTATTATGGTCAAATGCAAAGAATGTAATTACCTATTTTGATTTTATTAGCAGCATCAGTCTCTAAGGATCTCTAAATGTCAGCAATCAGCAGTGCTTAACTACAGTGGTCTCTTGGGATTAAAACAGACAGATGCCACTGAATGTGGATATCTGTCATTTAAACAAACACACAATCTGCTGTTAAAGAGGTACAGTAGTTACCTCATTTCCAGTTTGTCTGACTGCATTTTTATGGGGCATAAATGGAGTTCTCTGGGCCCAACAGGAAACCATAACAGGAACAGACCTTCAGCTCTCTTGGCTGAAGTATCTGAAGATAAAAGAGAAAAAAAGAAGAGGGGGATCATATACATGTTATTCCCAGGACAATATCTATAGTGGGTTTGAGCTCTGAAAGGTTTCCAAAGTATGATTTTCTCTTCTTCAACCTTCCCACAAAGTCTCCCCTCCACTTTCGATATGGCTGCCTAAAACACTTTCTCCATATATTATCCTTATGTCCAACTATGCTATACAAATGCCTAATTAACCATTTTTGCAGCCCGTAACCTCATAACATCTTAATATCAACCTCAGCTGTGACAGTCTAAACATTGTCTTTAGATATGCAATTGTTTAAAAAGTGATTGCCTCTCTTCTCCTGGGTCATACATACAACCCAGTGGTGGGATTCAATTTTTTTTACTACCGCTTCTGTTGGTGTGGCTTGGTGGGTGTGGCTTGGCTTGGTGGGCATGGCAGGGGAAGGATACTGTAAAATCTCCATTCCCTCCCCACTCCATGGGAAAGTTACTACAAAATCTGCATTTTCTTCCAATCAGCTGGGACTCGGGAGGAAGAGAATAGATGGGGGCAGGACCAATCAGAGGTGGTACTTATCAGTTTTCCAAACTACTCAAAATTTCTGCTACTAGTTCTCCAGAACTGGTCAGAACCTGCTGAAACCCACCTCTGATACAACCTTTGATGGTGATTTTGGAGTTGAGTTGGGCCCAACTACAGTTGGCTGCTTTAGATTGAATAGATACTGTCTTAGGCTGCTGGAAAGATTGGCCTGTGTGTGTAGCTTCCTTTGTAATGGGTTACAAGGCATTACATGAGCTCTTTATATATATGGGAGTAGCTCTCTTCAGGGAAGAGGGCTAGAGGTGCTTTTAAGCACATTCAGAGTGAGAGTCTGGTCTTTATAATCAGAGGTGGGTGCTTCAGTCCCTTTAAATTATGAAAGAAATCCAGATTCTGCCAGGAATATGTTATTGTTTCTAACACACTACAGCAGGGGTGTCAAACTGGGTGCCCATGGTTCGGATGCATCACATGCAAGTGATGCCCACCCCAGCTCCATGAAGGGACAAACACTGCAAAACATCACATGATGGCAACATGACACTGTGAGTTTGACACCCGTGTAATACAGCCATCAGATTTCTTCCAGCTAACACTAAAATCTTGATGGTGAAGATTTAAAAGGGCACCACTTTTTGTTTACGTTTTCTGCAAGAACAAGAAAAGGACCAATGAAGAAATATAGCAACCAGCAATTATAAAAGATCAGCCTATTTGCTTCTGACCTTGCCAGATCAGAAACAGGCTTCCTTCTGCTTCTATTGACAAGGGGGTTTGCTTGGCAGCACTTTTTACAGTTTTTACTCTTTTAATGGGAAGGAGTGGGTAGGCTAGTTTTCATATTCCAAGGGTTATGCCCAGATGTTGCCAGCATTGTTTTTCCCTGAAGCATGTTTTGCTTAGAGGTATGTTGATAATGAAGTTGATTAAAGTTATATTGATTTCCCTTTTTGGACCATATGGCATGTTGCTGGCATGGTAGAAAAGCATGGGACAATGGGGTGGATGGATGGAAAGGAAATAGAAGTGGTGCTCAGAATCTTTCCAATGCACTAGTGACTTGTCACCTAGGTTATTTCTGGAAAAGAACTGATGACTATCCAGAACATTGGTCAACCTATACCCAAAAATTGTCCCACTTACAGGTTGGTAGATAGAGACAATGAAGAGAAACTGCCCAGTGGTCTGGGAGACATTGATCCCACTTCATTCAGCATCCCTACTCTCTTCTATTTTTGAAAAGTCAATGTTTTTTAGAACATTCCTAGGCCATGTCCAACTTGTGTTACAAGTCACCAAGATAGAGAATTTCACACTGCTGATATAGTAGCACTCGGGCTATTTAAAAGCTAGCTAGAACCCCCACATCAAGTTCCTGTCCTCAATCACCAAATCCCACCACATCCCACATTAGGTGATAGTGGACAGAAGGAGAAATAGAGGAATCTATGAATGACTGATACCAATTATATATCACAATAAAGGGCCTGCTCAAATTTCTGCACTCATCACTGAGACAAAATAAAGCTCTGCCTTTTGATTAACTATACACCAGGGATATCAAATTGGTGGTTGGATGTGTCACATCCAGGCCATGCCCACCCAGCTCTGCAAAGGCAAAAAAAACCATGATCCATCACAAAATGTCACTTGATGCCATTGAGTTTGACACCCGTGCCATACACCATCAAGTCATTTTTTATTCCTAGTAACCACCTAGATCCCCCCCCCTTCATCACACTGTCCCTAATCTTGCCTTTCAGTATTTGCAATAGTTCACTCATATTCAAATGAGTCTCTCCACCTTCCTGGTCTTCTTCTTTTTCTTCTCCTCTTTCTTTCACAAATTATTTTAGCATACTTTTCTGCCATTACTAAGTTGGGAGAAAAGGATGCTAATATGACTGTGAAAAATAGCTCTACATATATCAATCTGAGCTGCAAAACTGCAGACAGTTGGATTTTTTGACTTTCTAGTGGCTGGAATTTTGCAGCCCAGGCCTGATATTGTCACTCTTTCTCCCAGTCTTCCTTCACAAGAAAGGAGGAGGGGGGAAAAACAAGCCAAAAAAGAGAGTGGCTATCATGAAAGATCCCCATGAAAGCTTCAAGGCGTGCAAATCTTTTCCCCCCCAAGGAGTTATGCTGCTGCTAGGTATTGTGGTGAATGCTCACTAGAGAGCAGCACCTGAGGAAGAGGTGATAACAGAAGGAGAAGGAATGATAAAAGCTCTTCCTTCAGTTTTTCCCCTTGAGAAAGTTTTTTCAGAGCCAGGGAAAGAGAACGGAATTGCAAAATGTTACCAGTTTCAAGCATCTGCACAGTTCTCCTTTATTTTCCCTTGCCTACAAATAAAAATAGTTTCTCAGCATCTTCAAAAATATTGTTGCTAATCAATATTTTTATTTGAAAAGCTATAATGCAGTATAGTTTTCTTTTATTCTGATAGAATATCAATATAAATGGTAATAAAAAAATAGAGAAAATAACAATTGCAAATCAAACTACTAGATTTCTTGCCACAATAACATTATCTAGATTTTCTCTTATTCTGGATCACATTGATTTAGCAACTGGTTTTAAAGTAGTATGAGACACATTATAATAGACTGGCTAATTTGCTATAGTGGGATTTCAGTTTCCTTTTATTGCTCTATGTTCATTGAAATCCTTCTTTTAGGTTGGGGAGACAAAGCCTACATGATGTTGTGCTAGCAGAAAACACCTATTGAGCATAAGGCAATGATGTTTCACCAGTAGTGAAAACATGAGAGCATCTCACTGAGTTGCAAAATTCAGGCACAACTACCTAGAAATATTGTTAATGGTAGTGGTAATGGTGGACCTTATTGCATTTTTAAGGAAAATATTACTTAACAAATCCTTCCTGTTCAATATGATTTTTTGTATAAGTTTTTTATTTTCCATACATCTTATTTCACATTTCATCTCTATACATAAATTTCACATATCATAATACACTTCTTTTACAATAATATTTTCTTCTTTCACAAATTCCATTTCATTATCTTTTTCAAGTTCAAGGGTTTCTTTCATACCATACCCATATTCCACCTACTGAAGACCTTCTACTTC
>JANHFT010007107.1:0-10535 GCA_032467955.1 Pseudoxenodon macrops | reverse complement strand
GATTGGAATGTGGATTCCAGACGATAACAAGAAACGATGTCCTGGGAAGCCAGGACGTTTTACCAGAGGCATGGAAATCTTCCCACAACAACACCTGGACACCTAATTGGACAATGTGACCTGCACTAATGGAAGGAGGGAGAATTCTATACTTTAATTATACTGAATTGCTCAGGAATTACTCAGAGCTGGGTTTGCTTTCATTCTGTGATGAAATGATATACTCAATAAAGTTTTGTATTAAGGGATTGGATCGTCTCAACAGTGCTTGCTTGGTTGGGTTCGTCAGTCGGAACCTTGACAGTAGCACCTTTGATGCAGGTTCCAGGCACATCAAAGAGCCCCAAGCCTCACAGAATTACTTTTTTCACCTATTGGTTTACAGGGATCAGGTGATTTCCATTAGGCCCATAAGGCTGGTTTGTTATTTAAAGGAAGAGCTACTTTCTACAAGCCATTTTGGTCAAATTCTAGTTGTTTGTATCTTTGCAATTCTCTCTTATTTTGTTAAGTTGTGTACTTCTTTTGCTCCTACATTTGTATACATTGATTTTTCCATGTCACCAGTAAACAGAGAGCAGTGGATGAAATTAGCATTGGTATCTTTTCTTTCTCTTTTTAAAGTCTATTCTAATGAAAATGGTTGTTAAGAACCTATTTTTGCATCACTGAATGTCAGGGAAAATAAATTGTATGCATTTTTAGAAGTATGTCTTTTAAAATGCTTTTAGAAGCTTCTAAATGGTGCTGATTCACTAGAAGCTTTTAAAAAGGTGCTGATGGAAAGAAGAAATCTCACTGCAGAACAAACAAGTGTTATGTAAAATACCTTCTTATCGCATACTCTCATATATGATCAATATTTAAATTCATTCATGCAATATATTAATATAGACAGGACTATCATACTATTTCCTATCAGGCCTAACAAAGTTAGGCACAATGCAGGAAATAAATGGGAAATAGCAAGCCAAAGAAATTAAAAGTATGAAAAAAGAAACAACATTAAAAGTAATTTAGAACAACAAAATTCATCGCACTTCTTCATTCATATTCTTGCCAACAGTCCTTGTTTCCACTGTCTTCATGCATTCTCTGTTTGTTATTTAAACTTATCACCTACATACTTTTGAGGTTCTCATCAACTTCCTCAACCATAACTTTATGGAACATTACCTTCATCTTGATCTTTTCATTCTGTCCTCAGCTAATTGTTCTGCAGTCTGAACTTCATTAATTTCTGTGTATGATCTAACTGCCTCAATATGTTTTATTCACAAAGATTGCTCATTTTTTAATCCAATCCACACTTATTTATCGCCCATTCATTCTTGATCCTTTTTTCATGTTTTACCACACATAATGCTTAAGTACCTCAATCCAATTGCCTTCAACTTACTTCTCTGTTTCTTTTGTCCTACCCAAACACCAACTAATTCCATATAACAAAATGATATATGGACATTTTTGCTTCTTTCAACAAACATCCATTCCTTGCAATAGACAACATACTACTTAGTATCCAAAATGAGCTTCAGCATTTAGATAGCAATAGAAACTAGATGATCTGCATGACTATCAGGGACAATAATTTCTGGCATTAGAAACAGAGGTGGGGTCTGGATATTTTTACTGCTGGTTCGCTTAGGGTTGCGCTGAATGTGTGAGCGTGAAGTGTGCGTGCACGCAGCAGTCAAAAACTAGCTTCTGCGCATGCGCAGAAGCAAAATCCAAGATGGCGGTGCCCACAGAGCCACTGATAGGACCAGATCCATGACATCATCGCCAAGTTACTACTGGTTCTATAGAACTGGATAGAACCGCTGGAACCACCTCTGATTAGAAACCCATATATCTTAGAACTCACCTCATCAGTTCTATTATTTTATTTTTCTGCATACTCAACCTTCTTATTTCCTGAGCTCATTTCCTGAATGTAGCACCACTGAAAATGGTGAAAGCAGCGTGCAGAAATCTCATATTGCCATAAATTAAATCATTCCAGAGTATCAAAACCCTTGATTATATTTCATCAACTACACACTAAAAGGTTACTGTATATAATCATTCAGAGCATGGGACAATTTTTCTCCATCATTCTCTGCAGTAAAATCAATATAACATTTTCTAGAATATGGTTAAATATCGATTTCTTTTGTTGGAGTTTCTATTACAAAAAAAAAATCATACCAAGAAAATAAATGACAAGGAGTTACCCTGGGAGGACATTTCTCTATTGTAAAAGACCATTCATATTCTTCTTTAATCAAAGACTTATTAAAACATTATTAGGGTTTATTAGGGCAGTATAAAAATAAATCTATATCTCTTTGCTGCCATCCAGTGATTATCCACATTTGTGCAGTCAGATAGTTACTGTATTTAGATTTTGTTCAGACTGACAAAAATTATCACATCCCTTTTTCAATTACATATAGATAATCATCACAAGGCAAGTGTAACACAGTTTTGATTGAATAAATTGACTTTAAAAGAAGACACAGAAGTAAACAGATTTTTAAAAAAAAATTATTTCCCACAGCACATTTTTTTTAAATCTTTCTTTTCAGAAATCTGCCCTGTTAAATGTTAAAAAAAAAAGTGATGTCTCAAATTCTGATCATGACTGGTGAAATATATGTGTAGTTGTTGCTTATTTGTTCTTAAAAATTTTTATTGTAAGAAGTTGGGGATGGAGAGGAATGGACTTAAACACAAAAATAAAATTGTTACAGTTTTTCACATGTTTTTTAATCCCTTAGGAATGTATTTTTACCATAATGCTAACTGTATTTATACCTTTGCTTAGCAAGTTTTGAATTGTGCTCCTTCCATGTATTTTTCCCAGCAAGCAGCCACTGAAATAAAAAAATCACATTTACTGTATCTCCCCATTCCATTCCTCCTGTTGCTATTAGCTGTTCTTTTCAAATATTGTAATGCTAGTACTTTTCCTAATCTATTGAATATTTTATAATCAATTCCTGTCTCTCGATGCAATGAATGATCAGAATAAAGAGATGACTTCTCTCAGTGGATCAACAAATAAGAACAGCAAAATACCTGTTGCTAACTTAAAGAACAAATACCAATAGAGTTGTTTGGTTTTTTAAAAAGGAAGAAGCATACTTGCTGTTCTGTTAAATGATGCTGCTTGCAGCGGTATCCAACACCAGAATCCTGATGGTGTCATGTAAAATTCTCAGTGGTGCCACATTCATTTTGAGGGTATTAAGCGGTTGGTGGGAAAAAATGAAATTTTGAAGAATGTGAGTAGGTCTGTGAAGAGTTGGCATCTTCTACACTTTTTGCATGTGATATATATCCCTGCTTTTTGTTGTTCTGATCTGTTGCTTCTTCTTTTTTTTAATTTGAGAAAACAGTGCCTATATTATATTCTAATCACATTGTGAGATCATATGCAGCCTTTTTGCTTTCTGCTAATGCACAATATGAATGAAGACTTTTTAAAGACTTAGTCACTATGCACTGAAGTATTATTTAAAGGGGATTACTTTAAAAGCTCCATTACTAAGTAGAAATGCAAAGATCCGGATGCATTAAAAAAAACCTTGTTAAAAATGTCTGATGCAATGCAAGCTGAACTGATTTACTCCTCCTAGACTAAAATAGTCTTCAGATTTTGCACTTCTTTCAATTTTTCATAATGCAATCCTCAGTTTAATATTCTCAAAGTTCATTTTAAAATGTGTATTTCAGGCTTTAAATTTTTTTTGTTTATGTGCCAGCAATGTTGACTTGTAATGCATCTAAAAATTCATACTTTGAGATAAATGCATGGTAAGTAAAAGATCTTTACTTAAATACAAGTTTCCCTACGTTTTTAGAAAACAAGCTGACATTAAAGCAGAAAAACGAATGAAAAATATTTATGAAATAACATCTGTGAAATGGACATGGATTGGAAAAATACTGGCTTGCTCATCTCTATGTACTGAAAAATCATTGGTGTCGGCTTGTCTACTCCAGGCTTGTGCAAAGAGCAGGATCCAGAAGGGGCTGTTTGATCTCTGTGCATTATTGCCGCTACAAACCTGGTATTAGTTCCAAGCTGCACCAAAATGGGATAAAGTCAGTGCTGAGAACTTCTGCCTCTCAGCGCCTTTTAAACTATGCAGAACACGCCCACCAAGCCACCTTCCGGTGTCCGAAACCCTCCCCTTTCCCGCTGTCTTGAGGCTTGTGTTTAAATGGCTTTTAAAATTGGCCTCAAATTTTCCTAAGAACGGTTTTATATTTCTGGGGTCTCTATCTAAGTTCTTGATGCTCACACAAAAAGTTAACCCATTAACTTTTAATGGACTTATTAAGTCCATTAAGTGTTATTTTACTTGCTTGCTTGGAGTACTTCTGGACGATCAGTCCTAAAACAGAAGAACTAGGGATAGTCCTACATCCCCTTGTAGGTATGTGTGGTTCTGTAAAACGTAAGCCCCACTGAACTCTGGAGGTATTACTTTCAAATATGTAAGCACAGAACTATAGTCGCTATTTTCAGGATCACTTTCCCCAGTAGAAACTATTTTTTGTCATTGTACTCTATCTGAATCTTATACTTGGTCCTATTTTCTGTTATTTTTTATATTTTTGTATCCCAATGTACTAGATACATACTTCCTCCTATTTTCCTCAGAACAACAATCCTGTGAGGTGAATTGGGTTGAGAGAGGGTGACTGGCCCAAGGTCACTCAAACATTTTTCATGCCTAAGGCAGAACTAAAACTCACAGTACTTGCTTTCTAGCTGGGTGCCTTAACCACTAGGCACAACTGTCTCTGTTATATATCTTATCAACATTATTCAACATTATCTTATTGATGTTGATATCGTATCAATATTTGATATTGTTGGAATTATCACTGGAACTAGTCAATAATAAAAGCTGTTGACGTTTTCAAAATTAATATTCATAAAAGGAAAGCTTATATTCTTGGAATTCTTGAGATAAAGACTCTGGAAGACAATTAAATGAGGGTTTTTTCATGCTAATTCTTTACTGTCTCCAAAGATAAATAAGCAGAAACATACATCCAAGTAATATTGTATATTAAATACATTAGTGCAGATCTGATTTTGTGCAATTGTCATCAATAAGTGTATAACCAACCCATTAAACACAAATGGGTATTGAATAAGTATATATTTTCATTACCAGAGCGGGCCTTTGATTTCACTTCCCACATTGAAATAAAATGGGATTGTCTTCATATATAACTTGGTACAAGAGTTTACCAGCTTGTTGTACTCAAATATGCAGCTATGAGCACTTGCTACTGACTACTAGGCTTCGTGGCAGTTTACATTCTTTCTGTTCTATTAATCTCAGATGTGCTTGTGAGGGAAAAATATACCACATGCAATGAATTGATAACAACTAAACATGCAATAATGAAATGTAGACACTAAAAAAACCTCACTCAACAAAATTAAATAAGCTAGCGAGACACCTCATTGGCATTGATAACAACCTAATGTGATATCAAAAAGATAATAGATGCATAATAATACAGTACCTTCACAAAAATGATGCAGTAATGCTGTGACCACAGCATTCTCTGAGTTCATAGGAAATGATGTTATGACACACTGCAAACGCATGCCTTTTGGATTTTTAAAATCCTTTTAGTAAGCAGCATATTAAAATAGGAAGCATAAGCAGTTTCATTTCTTAGCCTGACCTAACAAGCAAACTAAATGCAATGCATTCCCTCACTAATTATTCCTTCCTACTGGGCTATTTAAACTGCAAGGCAAGAATAGGTTTTTTTTTTCTGTACTCAAGACCACCTAAAACAACTGTATACATTTTTGCAGCTTTAATTTCAGCAGACCAACACAGGCCCTGGTTTTCAGCTGATGTTGTTTAATGCCAGGTCAGTTAATAATATAGCTATTCTTATTCATGACCTCATGACTAACCTGGCATGTATTACCAAGAGCTGATTAGGATCCAAAGAGGAGTCTCCCTACCTGAAATGTGTCTGAATGGGTTTAGGGTATTCCACCAGCCAAGGTCCCAGGGCAGGGGATTTGGAGTAGTAATTGTCATCTGGGAATCTCTGTAGGCCTTCAGGGGTCCTGCTCCACAGTTGGCTGATTGTGAGACCCCTGTATTTGAAGATAGGCTTGCAGGAGCAGCTGGGATTGTTGTTACTGTACCAGCCTCCCTGCTATGTAACAATCTCCCTGCCTGAGCTGCTAGAGGCCATCTATGGGTTGGCCATGGAATTATCCAGACTTATGGTCTTGAAGGATTTTGTTGGAAGAAAACTAGTCCAGTTCCAAGCCTGGAGAAAAACGATGGAAATAAAATGGAGGCAGGGTGCATGGAAAGAAGGTGTCTGTTTATTTGGTTTTCCAGAAACTTCAGTGACAGCAACATGTTTCTGGGGTGGCTGACCAATTAGCTAGGTGAGTGGATGGATTTTTACAGGGTTCTGGGGTTTTGTGATTGAGATGCTTCTGGGGATTGTGCAATGTAGTGAGCCTTGTGTCTTTTGTTATTCTAATGGTGGTGAGTAAATGCAATTATGTCCTAAAGATCATGTCCCGTCCTTAGAATTTGGTGGGGGAATGTAGATTATGGGAGTCTTTGTTTTTTTGTTTTTTGTTTGCTTTTTAAAATGCTATCAGCTCCAGCTTTCTGTGGGAGCTTGTGGCTGAAGGCATTTTGTTTATGAATAGATTGGCCCAGTCTTTCCGAATGCATACAAAATCTCCATTCCAATAGACCAGGCTCTTTTGCTTGAGGCTGTTTTCCTATGGCAAGAAGACTGGGGGTACTTTCTGCCTTTAATATTATATTTCCTCTTTGGGGAAATATAATATACTGCATCTTTTAATATTTCTCAAAATATTTCATTCTCTAGGAGGGGAGCTTCCCACAATTTTAATGTATATTCGTGACTTTTTCAACATTCCCTTATTGTTCATGTAGACACCTCTGTCTGTTGGCAGCTAATGAAAGCTTTCATTTTCTGCCCCTTTATCCCCATTAGAGTCTTGAGTGCATTGGGCAGATTTATGTCATGGTGATCTCCATGTTTCTGTGCTCTTCTTCTTCAAGGTACCCAGCTTCCCTTTGTAGAACTAGCAAGCCTTCAAGGGTATAAACATTGCCCCATCTATTTTAGGATCATAGCCCATGTTATTTTGTCCTGAACTCAACAATTTATCATCAATAGCCAAGGTTCTTTAGATCCATTTCATTGCCAACCATTGCCTTCATTCTTATTTCTTTTTCAGCTTTCTTCCCAAAGACCTTTTGGATGAATTTAAGATAATTTATTTTGGTCAAAAACTGTAAAACCTCTTATGTCCTGGAAGAAGCTTTCCTACGACAACAAATCTTCTCCTTACCAGTAAAGGAAGCACAAATCAGCACAATGTTTTTTGGGTTTTGCATGGAAGCTTGAATCCTAACCAGCAGGAAGAAGTGGTTGACTGCAGGCTTACCATATATGTAATTTGCATCAGATATGTCATGATACATGATGCCAATATGTCAATTATGTCTTTGTGGTACGTACTCATAATTTAGTTTCCTTTGCTTCTTCTGGAGTCACTTCTGGAAATTCTAAAAACATTAGAAATAATTTATTAGCAAACAACAATTAGATCCCAACATGTACTTCCTGTAGTGACCAATCCAATGCTAATGGAAAACTCCAAAACAGGTTATGAGCAGAGATATAACTTGCACACATTATGGAGCATGCACAACTGCCTGCACACCCACGTTTTTGTGGCTTCTAAATATTTTCCAGTATATTTTTAGTTGTACATTTTATAGTGTATCTATATTTTTTGTGAAGAAATGCGCTCATCATTTATGGAATGAAAGACAGGAACCAGTAACAAGAAAGAGTGGGGGAGAGAAGGAGGAGAGGGATGAGTAGAGGTTGGGAGAGAGAGAGAGAGAGAGAAGGAGGAGGAGAGGGAGGGAGGGAGAGAGAGAGAGAGAAAGAGAGATGGAGGAGGAGGAGGAGAGAGCCATGTTAGGTAAACACTTACTTCCCTCATATATACTTATATGATGCCATTCAGTTTTTCCTACTGTGCTAATAAGCTCCAACTGTTGCAGTCTGGAGGAGACATAAGGTGGCATCTTTTCTCTTAGGAGAATGGCTCTTAATTATTTTCATTTCAATTTTCAGTACCCCTTTCAGCTTTATGCTTGATAGTTCTACATTATTTTCTAGGCTTGGCTCAGTCACAGATACCTACAGTATACAGTTATCACAATGCTGATAGCTTATTGTAGATTTCTTTTCTTTTTTGATCTCCCACAAAACTGCCTGGGCCAACATTAGCACCAAACTATTCATCAACTCCTTCAGTGTTCTTTTTGAGTCAGTTCTGCTAATTTGGATTACTTCATCATATGTACTGATACAAGAGTAGAAATATAATTATCAAATCTAGTCTGTCAGAAAAACTTTAAGGGTCAATGTTTGTAATGGCATTGCTGCTAAAGATAGAAGCATCACAAATATTTTATTGTGATTTTGTGTTCTTTCTCACAGCTTTGTTTTGCTGCTAAATTCTTGAAGAGGTTGTGTCATGATCATCAGTTCTAGAATGAAGCAACATAATAGCAGGTAAATCAGAGACTTTAATAGATCATAGAACATAGAATAATAGAGTTGGAATTATCTTGGAGCTCTTCTATTCTAGCCGCCTGCTCAAGCAGGAGACCCTGTACCATTTCAGACAAATACACATTTTAGTGTTTGCTGCATTTTTTATGCCATCAACTTCCCTTGAACTAGTGAAATATGAGCAGTTGAAAGATATAAATGAAGAATTCTAACGGTTAACTTGCATTCACATTTGTCAGGATGTGATGTACTGTTGCTAATGATTTAAAACATAGAGGAGCAAGTCATCACGTTCAATCTGATTTGTGGCAAAAAATAAAAATGTCATGACTGAGATTCAGTATTCCAAATAGCCTCATAAGTTTCATAATTAACAGTCTCAAATATTTTTGCAGTAAATTATCCACATAGCTGGTGTTTGGATATGAAAAAGGGCAAGTAGTTTGATTAGCATGTCATATATCTGTGTGTCTATAATAACCTCAATTGCTTGTCCCTGCCCAAGAATGATCTTGAGTTATAACACCCATATGACTAGTCATGTCTGAGTGAGGAAATTGATTAAAGAAAATAAGGGTACCCTGTCTAATGAAGTGGGCATCAAGTCTAACCCTTGGCCATCTTCTGGGTCAGATTCAATCCTGCTGGCATCATTGTCCTGTTATTGTCAGGCTTCTCTCATTGTCTTTTACAAAGTCTGTGTTACAAAGAGTAGCAAGTGACTAAATAAATGAACAGCAACAGCAAAAATATTTCAAGCTTTAAGCCTCAGTGCAATTTTCCCATTAAAAATGCATATAGGAAAGCAATGCAAGGAAAGATATGCAGAAAGAAATGGATATATTGTGAAAATAACATTCAAATTGCACCAAGGAAGGGGAAAACTACCATAAATGAATACATGTTAGGCAAATCTGTATCTATATCCATGCAGATATGAATAGAAATATGGGCAAAACATGTTCAGGTTTTCAACAGTGTCTTTTTGAAAAACTCGGACTGACCTGGAAACAGAACAAACTGAATTTAAGAGTATAAAAATAAGAACCTGAGAAAAATTGAATCTGACAGATTCATTCATCCCTAGCTGAACTAATAGCAAGAATGGCTTGTTCTGCTAAACCATTTAAGAGAAGTGTTCACATTACCACATCTAACTGCCTGAGTCTCACAGCTCCCTGAGAGATTGTATTGTGTATCTGAGCAACTAGGGATGTCATGAACAATCAAGTACAGCATTTAAGAAAGGAAGTGACCCTGTTCAAATGAGATCCAGGAAAGTATGGCCATTATCTCCCCTCCTTCAATCCACTAGATCTAGTTACTTAACTTGGGGGGGAAAAGACTACAGAGACACTCTTGCAAACCAAGTTTTTACTCCAAGGATAGTGCTGGATCTAATCAATGTCCTCATAGCTTGGGGAATTTATGTTGTTTGTGTCATGTTGGGTAGACTGATATTATTCTTTTGCTGGTTGAATAGGGCCTTATATTGAGTTCAGGAATACAAGCTACTGAGGCTTCTACAGTAATGCCCATACACTTCCCCCCTTTCTTTGCCCCATTGGCAAAGGTTAAGGTTGGGAAACTGGAAGGGAATTCTAGTGCTACTATAAAGTAGCCTCCTAGCCACTTAGCTAGCCTTTCTTTCTAAATACATATTCTCATTAGGACAAGACCTGGATTTGGGCATTTAGAAACAGGGTGATCTCTCCATCCCCCCACCCACTCTTTCAACTGGAGGGCAGAGGTGGGTTCTGAATCTTCTTAATGCTGGTTCGCTCAGGGTCGCGCTTCAAGAGTACGCACAAAGCGTGCGAGCGAGCGCATGTGCAACAGTCAAAAACTAGCTTCTGCACATGCACAGAAGCAAAAATTAGCTTCTGTGCATGCGCAGAAGCAAAATCCAAGAT
>JANHFT010007106.1:350529-364812 GCA_032467955.1 Pseudoxenodon macrops | reverse complement strand
GAGGGAGGGAGGGAGGGAGGGAGAGAGAGAGAGAGAGAGAGAGAGAGAGAGAGAGAGAAGGAAAAAAATGGAAAAAGGCCACAATGAATAACAGCAACAAAAGTCCTAGTCATACTTAAAACATATTTCCATAGATAATACAATTATTATTATGTAAATTAATTCAGTAATAATAAAGGGAGATGAGGATTAAGAATTTTTATCAATGTGCAGTCCAAACTTCCACATAGACCTTTAACCAGGACTTCTTGTAATAAATTGCTCCTTCAGTTATAGAGAGAAAGAAGTCTTTAAACCACTATTAGTTCCTGAAGCACTGACATGTTATTCAAACACACACACATACACACATCTCCCAAAGTTAATGAATATTCCAAAACAAAATTAATATGACAAATACCGTCTCCACTCAAACATATAAATTTTCTGTACATATTTGTGTGTTAGAAACTCTTTATGAATGTTTATTACATGCCCAGTTGTCATGAGCCTCCTCTGTGCATTGAAATCCAGCAAGAAGATAAAGATTCTAGCTTAATATAACATTTTCTTTATAATTGAACATTTATAAAATTTGCTTGCAAATTTTAGGATTTGTTTAGAATACAGGAATCTATGCAAATAAATATCACACTAGCAAGGGCTTGCAGAAATTACAGAGCCATCTCAAGGATTTTCATTCATGCACAGACCTGTCAGAGTAACAGATTGTCTATTTATTTATTTACAGAATTGAAAACTAGATTTAGGTAAAGCCCATAAGAATGCTGTAGTTTTAAGAGCTTTAGACAGTTGGAATATATCCATCTTACAGGCTGTACAGATCTCAGTTATTTTCACTTTTTCAGGAAAATAAAAGTAGAATAGCAGTTTTGTCAAGGAAATGGAACTACTAATAGAGCATTATCAGCAGCTGGAGAAACTTGCTTACAGAATTCAAGATGGCTGGCATGTAGAAATAGATATTCGAAACTACATTTGGTCTGATGGATTTAAAACGGAAGAAGAAATAATTGGTTATTTCCCCAACCATCTGTGTCAACAATGCAAGTAACATAGGCATTACACTCTCAGATTTTTGGAAGATGACTGAATTATAAAATCATAGGACTGGAAGGGACCTTGGATGTCTTCTAGTCTAACCCTCCCACCCGAGGAAGGAGACCTTATACCATTTAAATGGTTGTCTAATCTTTTCTTTAAAACCTCCAGCAATGGAGTGCCCACAATTCCAAGAGGCAAACTGCTCCATTGATCAATTGTTCTCACTGTGCTTAATTCCAGGATGGATTTCTCTTTAACAAGCTTCAACCCATTGCATCTTGTTCTACCCTCAGGTGCTTTGGAGAATAAGATGACCCTCTCTTCTCTATGACAGCCCCTCAAGTACCAGAAAATAGGAAGCTCACTTCTTGTTATTCAGGATACTGCTTATAAGTGCTATGTGCTTAGAGCATTGTTAGAGACCCCACACACCAGTGGTGGGTTCCTCTTACCTTCCCTACTGGAAGATAAGATATTTCCAATATTACTGACTATTCCAGTCCAATATGACTGAAGACACATTGGGTGTTATATTAGAGTTTTAGGGACTTATCTATTATTTGACTATATACAAATCAGAATGCAACATCAAGCACACACATCTTCCTTGCATCCTCTCTCATCCAACCTCTCCCCACACATGACCCTCACTCCTAAATATTATTAATCTTTATTGGGAAGAAACAAAATTCCTGTTTCTCTTAATGAAGGAAGAAAAGAAATCTTAAGTTTCACTCTTCTTCAGGATCATCTTCTACCATCTGTTTGTCAATTCTGGATATGGATGGCATGGATACCATTAATCTGGCATGGCAACAACATGCAGCAGAACTCTCTTCCTCTTTCCTTGGGATTTTTAAAAAAAATTGCCTAACATGGCTGTTAGCCAGTCCACTCATAGGAAGCTGTACATTTTACATTGAAAATATTTATCTTATTTTTATTTTTCAAATTTGTTTCTGCCCATCTTGCTGCAAAGATGACTCTGGATGGCTTACCACAAAATATAGGAGAAAGCTGGACTGATCAGATTTTACCTCAGGAAGACACAGTTAATAGCAGCAGAACAGCAGCAGGTTCTCTTTGTGTGTTCTGTGTGTGTGTGTGTGCAGGGAAGTTTTTAGAGCACCTGTTTTTGGGAAGGAAGCAGAGGCAAGAATTTATGGTGCACTGATAGATGTGGGAAGATATGAAGATATTGCATAAGACGTTTCTATTCCTAGTTATTCTTGAGGCCCAACTCTTTTAAAGCACCAAATATATTCAGATCCCTCTCGTCCAAAGACTTATCATGCTCAATTCCTCTGCATCAGATGCAGTAACAATAGATGAGTGTGTATTAAATCTTTAGTGCCTCTTTTGTGATGTGCTTATTGCACCCCTGGGATATCCAGAAGGGATTTGGGAAGCATAATAAAATGTCAGAGACATTGTGCAGCTATACTGAAAATTTATAGTCCAAGGTCTTACACTGCTGAGTCCTCCTTTGCGGGTGAGTTTTAAATAATCTGAGAGATTTTCTATATATCTAAAGTTAGGGTTCTGTTGAGAAAATGGGACAGAAGGAAGCAACAACATGACAAACATATTGTTATAGTTTCATTGCTACATGTTGGCTTTATTTTTACTCTGGAAGGAGGGGTTGCTTTTATTTAGTAGTCATTTATTTCAATTTCACCTTTCAAAAGAAAATTCCTCCCTCCTCTTCTGAATAAAATAGAAGGTTTCAGCTTAATTCTTGGTACACTTCATAATCTTCAATATATATCTCCTAAAATATGGAACTAAGGCCAGGGGTAGCTTTGAGTACAACTCCAATCAGCAACTCTGCTGAAACAGCAAGGGACTGAATGTACCGCTTTCCAGGCATTAAATTTGCCCCTGCAGCAAACCAATCAAAAGTATAAATCTTACTGAGGAAAATAATTGCAAAACAAGAGATTGCACATGCCAAGAATGAGGTAGTGACAATGCCTGGGAAAATTGTTCAGCTTTGCAACTGTGTTTGATTTATACATTGCTTTTCTTCTTGAACATTGTGCTAGGATAACAGGTGAATAAGCAAATGGAAAAAAAACCATTTATAAAACCATGTAGCTAGGAGGCTATCCCAACTTACTGTTTTCCTAGGTGAGATAAAAATGAAAAGAGATCAAGAACATGGCACAAAAGAGAGCACTGTGGCCATTTATATCCCACAACTTCAAAATAAATGTATTTTCCCAGGATGACTTACAAGGGAACAAGACATTAGGAAAAAACAATAAAAGCATAAGGAAAAAACAGACTGCAAACTAAAATAGAAACAGGTGGCTAGGGTTATCAACTGTTAATATGTAGATCTTGGAAAATAAGAAATACTTTTATCTGGTGGTGATTGATGATGATGGGGAGGAGGGATTCCCATGAAGCAATGTGTGAAGTAAAGAGATTCCAATGATGAAGAGCAATTAAAAATGATTTCTTTGTAGCTTTGCACACTTCAAATTTATCTGTGTATGTATTATAAGCAATTCCTTCATGCAATCAGTACCAATGGGTTTATCTGAAAAGCATGAAAAGAAGGAGTAAGGGTGACGTGACAGCAGTCTTCCAATATTTGAGGGGCTGCTACAAAAAATAGGGGATCAACCTATTCTCCAAAGCATCCGAAGGCAAGACAAGAAGCAATGGATGGAAATTAATCAAGGAGAGAACCAACCGAGAAAGGAGAGATTTCCTGACAGAACAATTAACCAGTGGGACAGTTTGCCTTCAGAAGTTATGGGTGCTCCATCACTGGAGGTTTTTAAGAAGAGATTGGACAGCCATTTTTCGGAAATGGTGTGGGGTCTCCTGCTTGAGCAGGAGGTTGGACTGGAAGACCTCCAAGGTTCCTTCCAACTCTGTTATTCTGTTATCTTATTAGAGTATTATATCTTATAGGAGAGATGGGCAGCATAAAGTATAATAATAAATACATGCATACATACATACATATGTAATAATAAATTGATTATGATATGATATGATGTGATGTGATGTCAATGGCAGAATAGAGAGAGGTTTACATCTTCTTCACCAAGTTCCCCAACCTGGACTACCTGATTTACTTACCGTAACCTTATTTTAAAGAAAATAAATTCACTTAATTGTCCTCCAGTTTAGGAGGTATTGTTTACCTTAAAAAATGTTGCTTTACTAACAGCCAGTTACCCAGTTTTTATATCATATCAACATTTCCCAATGCACTGTCTCAGACAGAATGTATCAATAATATCAGCAATAAAACTTCTGTAGGTTAATAAGGCAAGACAACAAATACATGTGTGTCATTGCTTTTTACTTTGTCATGCCAAAAATCTTTGAAGCAAATATCAAATAAAAGTTCAATGATTTGTACCGAAGAGTCCATTTACTTACAGCTTTGTGGCTGAGTTTATTTTTTCTGTGTTGTCCAAAATACCTGTACATTTTTCTGATGCAATATTGTTTGCAAAATATTGGTGTTTGAGCATGTCAGTTTTTCCCTAATCCTTCTCATAAGGATAATAGAAAACATAATTTCAGATGACGGTGGGGATATTCACCTTAAATAAACAAAAAGCTTGTTGGGAAAGACTATTCTACAGTTTGGATATACATACATTCAGAAGAAAAGAAGTATTTCTTAGCTGGTGGACGTTGCCTTCTAGATCCAATCCACAGCTAAGACGGCGTGCATATTTGGCTCAAGATTTGTTCTTGTTGGTACTGAAGGTTTTGTTGATGCAAGTCAACAGCTTGAAGAGATGCTCAGTGAACTCACAGCAGGAGGGGAAAAAATTGAACTTATCTTCCTAGCCACCGAGTTTCTTTGGCAACTCCAGCAATTGCTTTTTTAATATATTTTTAAAATGCATTATGCATGTTCATCTGAACCACGCAGTGGACATCTTACTTAGCTGAGTATTTAAAGCACCATGCCCCATTTGTTTTTAAGTTATATAAGTGCAGCTTGCTGTTTTCAATGAATTATAGATTTGATATCTCCAATGACTAAATTAACTAGAGACTGTGTCACAGCCTATTTGACAGTTAATCTTATGGTGCCTCTTAGGATGATCTCAACAGACAGCTGTAACTTAACATTGATAAATGGGCCCATTTGGCATATATGTTTTTGTCACTTACCCAAACTATCTCTAAAAATCTGACTTAACTGTTATGTTCTGAGACGTATTCCTAAGAATGGTAAGATGCCAAATGCATTCAGCTCCCAACAGTCAAACGCTTTGTCTCATTTTACGTGGGAAGCTTCTGAAGATCCAAGGTAGAACTTCTTCTACCAAGGGCATAGTTACATCAGCACAGTACTTAAAAAAATACTGGTATGCTACTTCCAAATGGAAGCAGAATTAAAGAACTAAAAATGAACAACATAATGACTCATGTATTAGTCATGCAAAAGAATGGACAAAATCCAAATCCCTCTGAGTGATTTACTGCAGCATACCCACACAGAGTGTCTTGTGCCTGAATAAAACGTTATGTTCACAGTGTTCATGAAAGATGTTTCCTCCCTTATGCAGTTAGCGTATTAGCAGAGGAGATGGTTACTCTCCATGGTATTGTCACACAGCTTTTCATAAGCACCAATACAAATGCAGGAAGACATCCCATGGCTCTCCTTTTAAGATCCTCAGTTGCTTGGGGACAAAGCATGCTTCTGGATGTTTTCTCTCTCTCTCTCCTAACATCCAACATTAATGTATTTTGAGAACAAAATTAGTGGTTAAGTAAATGGTGGGGGGAAACCCCAAACACCGAATTCTTCCTGGGATTACTCATTTTGTTGACATTAATGAAAAATGTCACTCCGTAATCATTTGAAATATTTAGAGGATGGGACACCAAATGAGGCCATTATCGTCGTCCCCTCTACAATTAAATTCAGATTAGTACCAACTCGTTGGAACTTCCTCTCTTTCATAGCTCCGATAATCTTACGAGTCTACTTCCACAAGGGGAAGAAGTGTTGCTCTGGTTCAGAATCAACGCAGCACAATGCTGGCTATGAACCAATTTATTTCCGATTGAGCAGTGATGTATTTAACACTGCGGCAAAAGTGAACTTTTGTTAACATTACTATAGCGCTGCAGAGTTTCTGGCCTACACCTTGCAGCTAGGCTCTTTCCCTGTTGATATGAACTCTTCCTTTGTGGGAACATTTTCCCCACTCTACATTCTAACTTCTGTTTGGTAAGGTCTTTTCTTTGCAACTAAAGAATGATGGTTGAATGCTGCTCCTTATACCAATAAACATGCCTACATATATACATGCATACATATACTATATATCAAACTCGCGACGTTATGTTGCCATCATGTGATGTTTCCCTTTGCGGAGCTGGGGTGGGTGTGGCCTGTGCGTGACGCATCCAGCCCGTGAGTCGCCAGTTTGACAGCCCTGCTATATATAATGTGTGCATGTGTATGTATTTTGATCAAATGCTGTAAATGTGAAAAGAGTGAAAATAAGGTATTTTTTTTCTTTACTCTAAGACTGACAGTAGATCAGAATGGGGCATTGAATAGATATTCTTCACATTTTCCTACTGGCAAGTTGAAGGGACCATCGATTGACTTTTGCCTGTCTTAGCTTCTTTTTTTTTAAAGTTCAGGGAAAAAAGGGGGATTATGTGGATTTCTATGAGAAGCATTAGCATTAGGTCCTCCAGCATTTTTGTTCTTGGGTGACTAGTTCAGGGTCTTCCTATATGATGGCTTAGAGTCTTTATGTCTTCCATGAAGGTTCTTCACCATGTATTCTGAGGGCATCCTCTTGATTGCTGGGCATCAGGGAGCATCCATCTCATTGTCATTATCTGCCCCATTGCTGGCCCCAAACCTGGATGATGGCTAGCAATCTGTCCTTTGAAAAATTATAACTGGTATGGAAATAACAAGAAGAATCTCAAGGCATTTTAGTCAGTCATGAGGGACAATAGATATTATTGCTACAAGTTTCTGTCCACTTATTCTTCTCACCCAAGATGACAAATATGCTTCTATGACAGTGGTGGGATTCAAAAATTTTACTACCAGTTCTATGGACGTGGCTTGGTGGGTGTGGTGTGGTTTGGTGGGTGTGGCTTGGTGGGTATGGCAGGGGTAGGATACTGTAAAATCTCCATTCCCTCCCCACTCCAGGGGAAGATTACTGCAGAAGCCCCATTTCCTCCCGATCAGCTGGGACTCAGGAGGCAGAGAATGGATGGGGGTGGGGCCAGTCTAAGGTGGTATTTACCCGTTCTCCGAACTACTCAAAATCTTCGCTACCAGTTTTCCAGAACTGGTTAGAACCTGCTGAATCCCACCTCTGTTATTGATTCACCGAGAATCAGAAATAAATTGATTGATTGCCAAATTATGACCAAATATATGCTTCAAAAAATATTTATCTTGAACTGGAAGAATAGCATCCTTATTGGTTCCATAGAGTTTAGTATACGTTGTTTTTCATTCGCATAGTGTAAAATGCAACAAATATTTTTTTGAAGCTAGAATTACTTAATTGTTTGCCAACTGAGTGTGATACCTCTGTAATTAATTGTTTGATATAGTGTTAAAAATCAAACTATAGTCCTTTCTTGTGTCTATTGGCCTATCCTTTTTCCAATTGATACTCTCAGATGTATTAAAGTTTTAGAAAAATCCAAAGGGCTTTTTGTTGGCTGAGAATTCTGGATCACGTTTGTGGAGTCTGTTGGAGAAGAACTGCAACTTTGTTAAATAACATGTTTTCTGATAGTAACACTATACTGTGTAATTTATCACAAAATGTGGCCTTTTACAATTTTTGTGTACATAATCACATTTTGTGTCATTTCTAAACGCAAAAACACTGAAAAATTAAGGGTCTGAGAATTTCCACTTGATTAAACACATTTGATTAATCAGTTGCTCACATGAAATCCCATGAATATGTACAATAAGCTCTGAATGCTAATTTAATTTAGTAACTCCATTTTGAAACATCTCTCCTATTTTTGTATTGAACTGGTTGCGTGTTTCTGACTCAGTCTAGATATTGACAAAGAAAACAAAGTGTTTTAAGTCCCAGTCTAATGGTTCATGCTAATGCCTTCCTGCTTTTGAACAGCAACAGTAGCAGAGATATAAAAAATGGAGTTGGTGTCAGCCCAACCAGAAGAGCAATTTGTTTTAAACATGCTTGCTGAAGACCATCAATTCTTTTGCCCAGAAGGTACATCGGCAGCTGTTACCTTAAATGTTCCTGTTAATCTCAGCGCACCTGGAAAGCCATTTTACAGAGGTATCGCACACAGTTGGCAAAAGTTCACAGACGTTCCACCAAGATTATGATACTCGTCTGTATGCATCTTTTCTTCTTGGTTGCAGTAGACTCCAGTAGACAGTTGCTCAGTTTCTGTTCCACAAGCTATTTAAAAAATAAATAAACCCGTATCTCTGTTGTATCATCTCACTGAGAAACTGCATATCCCAGCGCTTTTAAGATTTTTTTTTTAAAGCTGCAAATGGAATGCATTTAATTATTGATAAAAAACCTCAAGTGGTTAGCAGCATGTCATTCTGTCCTAGGAACAATACATGAGGCACTCCCATCTCCTATCCGGGATGAGTTAAATTGATAATGGCTTGAAAGTGGCTCAGCCTCAACTCTACTTCAGCAGTTCGCGATGTTGAACAAAGCTTTCTGTCCTTTCAGTGGGTCCTAATAAATTCTATTGGCTTCACTAAGACTGGACAATAGAAAAATACAAAATGTGTTGATTCCCATTCCCCCTGTAGGCATTAGCCATAAGGAAGTAGGGAGTGTTGGGTCACTGAATCTAGGTCAGTCAATACATTTGATTGGACTAGGCTTAAAAAAAAGCCATCAATATTTATTACCAGCTGAAACTATAAGATAACATTTGTCAGTTGACCTTTCCTAGAATAAGTTTAAATAATCCTTTTATATTTAAATTAAAATAATTTACCAGCTGTTTGGAAATGAAAAAAAATCTATTAAAATAAAACTGCCGTGGAATTGTAAAATATTTTAATTGTTCTTAAAATGTAAGAGCCTCAATGTGAACATTTCCCCCTCTCAAAATGCACTAAAAATACTTTGAAGTTTAGGAAAAAGGAGATTTCTGCTCATTGTAAGACAGCTGGCAATTTAACTAACTATGAAAGCTTATTTAGTCGACCCACTTCAAGCATGCATCTGAATATGAAAGCAGATGTTCATTAGGCCTTGGCAGGGAAGTTGGATTTGCTTTGATGGAGCCCCTTGTCTGTGAAACAGAGGTGAAAGACAACATGATTTCCTTCAGAGGCCCTTTGTGGCAGTGTCTAGTCTTTTTTTGCCATTTCCAATTGCCGGAAGATTCTTCTGATATCTAACAAGAGCACACTAATCTCTTTTATCAATTAGAATCACTACATTGAAGATAAAGATAAAAGAGGCTCAGCGGTTAAAGACACTGAGCTTGTCAGCTGGAAAGCTGACAGCCTGGGCTTGAGACCTGAGCACCACGCAATGGGTGAGCTCCTGTTCCTTGCTCCACCTCCTGCCCATCTTGCAGCTCTAAAACATGCAAATGTGAGTAGCAATAGCAGTAGCACTTAGACTTATATACAGCTTTACAGTGCTTTTACAGCCTTCTCTAAGCGGCTAAGAATCAGCATATTGCCACCAACAATTTGGGTCCTGATTTTACCCATTTCAGAAGGATGGAAGGCTGAGTCAACCTTGAGCCTGGTGAGATTTGATCTGCCAAATTGCAGACAGCCAGCAGTCAGTAGAAGTAGCTTGCAGTACTGCACTCTAACCTCTGCACCACCGTAGTAGATAAATTGGTACTACTTTGGTGGGAAGGTAACAGCTTTCCATGCTCTTTGGCATATAGTAATGCTGGCCACATGATCATGGAAATGGACAACACTGGCTCTCTTGGCTGAGAAATGGAGATGAACACTATCGCCTAGAATCGGAAATGACTGGTCAGGTGAAATCTTTATTTTAGGGGGGAGATGAAGCAGATGAAACAGAGCAACATTCTTCACTTATAGAAAAAGTAATGATGTTTCATGAACAGCTTCAGAGGGATGATTTGCCTAAACTGACTGCAACTGGATCTCTCTGAAAATCCACATAGTATTTATGATTGTATTAATTATTTTTCAAATCAGGCAAAAATTGTATCTTGAGAATAGAGGCTTTTATATACTAGAGGTTAAAGTTAATTTACAGTCTTTTCCTATGTGTTGCCAAGAAGATAATTAGGCTATGTTAATTTGCATTATAGCTGCAAAATTTACATTATATTTAAATAAGAATGCATTGCACATCCCACTATTGTAGGAAATGCTGAAATTGTATGACCTATGTATCTATTTGATCATCTCTCCAGCTAATGACTGATGAGCAGCTTCATAACTCTGCATTTTTTTTAAAAATGCAAAGGGCTAGCAAGCTCTAGCAATAAAAGTTAAAGAACAAAGTGTAATGTTGTGTGGGAAAGTCCTTAGGAGACAGAATGAAGAGATGCTGCCTAGGAAACAGTCAAATAAGAGACAGCATAGCCTGCAGCTGATTAGTGGGTGGGACTAGGGACACCAAAGAGACCCTCCCTAATTTCTCAAGCAGTAAAAGAGACAGCAAATGAATTGTTCCTTTAGACTTGCAAGATTCAGTTAATGTATCTTTACAACCAAGTAGAATACAATAAAGTAGAATCACCTGGTCATGTTTCCTAACTGATCTGCCCTGTAAGTCTAACACGAAGTGAAAAGTGGGATTAAAATGAAACATAAAAAGGACCAAACTAATCACAATAGGTAGAATAACCGACCTTAGAATTTGTCATGAAGATGTTGAAGTAGTGGAAAGCTTTTAGGCAGTTTGATGTTGGAGTTAGTGTACACTACGAATAACGTGGAGAGCCAAGAAAACAAACTGGTGGGTCATTGAAGAAATCAAGTTCAGTGTTCTAACTGAGGGCACAAATGGCCCAGCTTAAATTATCATATTTTGGACAGGATCTAATCTGGGGTTGTATTTCAGACACATTTATGTGAACACTCAAGATCTCTGGAAAAGATTGTAATGCTGGGAAAGGTGGAAGGAAAGAGAAGAAAAGGATGACCAGGAGCAGGGTCAATGATTCAGTTACATTGAAGATGGCTTGGAAGACCCAAATGACCAGGATAGGGATACATCATCATAAAAAAAATCAATGTGGTTGCTAGGAGTTGGAAATGACTTGCTGACACAAATCAGATCAATCAGTCTGATCTGCTTTTAAAATACAAAATACTTTCAAACAGAGGACTATTAAACAGAATATAAGGTACCCCGTGATGGCAAAAGGCTCTTGATCACCCTCGGTTTCATTTCTGAATGAGATTGGATAAACACGGCGTTACGCTTGGCAACATATGGTAGTTCACGTGGAGTACGGCAAAAATAATTGATTTAGTACGGTATTGAAGTGAGGTTTCACTGTATCTCATCGCCATCATCGTTATTCTTCCTGATACATGATTTGATGTGGTCAGTAGCTAAATTTCCTCAGCAGGAAGATTTGACCTACTATATTGAATTGCAGATCTCCTGCCTGCAGCTTTTCAAATGTGGGGTGGGGGGGACACTGATAAAATAGTAGTTACCAGTTAAACTGAATAAACAGATGAATTTAGGTGTCCTGTGTAAAAGCTTTGCTCGTGAATACAAACCAATAGACCTGGATTTTGAGAACGTAAGAGTGAAAAGAATTTTAATAATATATGACGTGGCACATCTGCCGCTTGCTGCAAATTATAGTGTCTTCTAATGGGAAACATTTCTCATTAGTGCAGATTCATTTACTGTAAATATATTTCAAGGAAAGGAAAGCACAAATTGCAAACGCCATTTTCTTGTCGAGGCACATTTTTTTAGCATTGTTAAACGAAATGCTTTGCCTATGGAGCATTTACTCTTCATTGCTTTGCAGCTAATAAGAAAACAAGCTTGATATTCATGACAATAAATTGAAATCCTTATTCCCCTAGTGTGTTTTTAATAGTGTTTTGGAAACATATCTGGTTTTTAATTAGAGTCGGAGGAATTTATAATTGCTTTGTGGTCTGTGAAGCCAAGCGTTTGTCTCTTTCCACAGAGAGGGAAAAAAGCTCCAGTGACAAACCATCCTAAGATTCTCCCTATATATGGAAACAAAAATATAGGTAATATTATATTTTAATGTTTCCAGGACCCACCATAGCAACCGTTTTCAAAGCTATGAGGTAAACTGTATATTTACAAGATGCTTGTGCCTCAAGGAATTTCAAGACTATTAAAGTACTTTGGTAAGTGGCAGGAAGCTAAAATTCAAAAGATAAATGGGCCAAGATAAATGTTCTTACCAGCCAAAGGACTCTTGTGAGTTCTATCAAGCAAAATTCTTCACCCAATTTTTACCTGACTAACTTTCCAGTAAAGCTAAACAACCTCTGAAATGACGTGGGAAACTTTTCTCATTTTAGATCCTTCCACCAGTTAAACATTAAAGAAGTTGGTATAACGTTATTGGTCTCTTTGTCAAGGATAACAGCATTTTCATGTACTTAAATACTAACAGTTCATTCAACAAACTATATTTGTCTTTGTTTTTTCTCTGTTACCTAGATTGTCTTCGGAAGATGTGGTCCACAGCCTTTTTCGCCACTAAGTCCATCTGCAATTGTGAGACCATGTTAAGGATGCTTTGATGACCACAGGTGAACTTTTTAAAAGTTACCATGGTGAATGTGGGATGTCACATAGTAAAATAAGCTGTAAGATTCCTTGGGCCCCATGTTGGAAAACTCAGTACAGCCAATATCCAGTAGCATCAGCAGGAATAATTTGCCCCTTCTTGGGGTTGTTTTTTTCTTTTAGTAAAGCAGCCAGATGGATGGTCAGAAATTTCCATGTTAGGACCCAGCCTGAAACTGTATGGAAATGGATTTAGGTCATAGATTGATGTATACCATGGGGAGATTTATGTCAGGCATGAAAAACCAGGTCCACACATGAAGGCCCAGTGAAACTGAGTTATTGCTAAAATGTCTATGCTTTAATTAGTTGAGAAGACAGGAATCTTCTCAACTTAATAGTTAGCACCTGCTAAATTTAGACAAAACTCAACAGATTTCGGGGTGGGGTGGGGGTGAGAGTTGGACTTAGGTCAGTCTGTAAGGATTCTAGGCTGATCCCTTTTTTAACTCCACCCTCAGGTTCTGCCTCTTCTTTCCCTACCACCTGGAAGCACAAGCGAGGGATAGACCATCTATATGGTTGCAAGGAATTGAAAACAACTCGATGGCACAAAATCAATATAACAATCTCACGCCTTGCAGCTGGAAGCAAAATCCAGAATTTCCATAACAAAATCTATAATTTGTTGTCTTTGTGACATTCTGTTTTGTAATGAAAACCTGCAAAATGGCAAATTCTTGTCCATCATTCAGAAGTACATTACCAAGCGTGTTTTTCAACAGATGCCAGAGCCATACCTGGATCAAGCTGTGCCACAGACTGAAAGTGGAAGGAAGTGTGATTTCTCTCCCCAGGCCTCAGACCAAAACAGAGAAGGTTTGCAGTGCCAATGGAGAGAAAACTGCTGAACTGTGTTATCAAATATTTATTCTATATTAGAGGCAGTATGTGTTTGGAACTACAGTTTTCTCTTAGGGGCAGTTTTTGAGAAACAGTCACAGAATTACCATTTTGATGATGTATAGCTGTTATGCTTTCTGAAACTGGTCCCTGAGGAAGATTGAGATTTTGAAACAGGCATGGCATCCAATCAATACAATGAATATTTTATACATTCTATAGAATAAATACTTTATATCAAATAACAGAATTCTTTTCCTTCTCTTGGTTATTAGATTCCTGCCATCGTACTGATGGTACAACTGGTTTTTCTAAACTTTTAGTTCAGGTTACCTCACAGGATTGTTTATGAAGTTAAAATGTGGATGAGATAGGCGGGTGATGTTCACCAACCTTTCTAATCTGGTCGTCTCCAGACTTGTTAGACCTACAAATTCCATCTGAACATGTTGTCTGAGAGTTATAGTGGTTGTGATTAAAGACATTGGGAAGAAACAGTTGGGCTGTGAGACTCGTGTTCATCATCTGGTGAAACCAGACTCAATAGCAGTGACTGTGAGAGGGATCTAGGAGTCTTAGTAGACAACCAGCTAAACATGAGCCA
>JANHFT010007106.1:325792-336025 GCA_032467955.1 Pseudoxenodon macrops | reverse complement strand
GATTGAACAGGTTTAACAGATTTGGAGAGAACCGGTTCTATGAGGTCACCAGCTGCTTGCAACCTACTCTATAGAACCGGTGCGAACCGGTAGGATTTCACCCCTGAACTGTGGCTAATAATAATAAAATAAAGTGAATCCGAAAAATACAAGAGTTACAATAATTGAAACTGACTACGTTTTCGTACTGTGATGAAACCATTAATACAGTGCTGAATTGTCCCGCAATTGAGTTGTCTTGTGGCGAGTTGACCGTGGTGAGTTTGTTGTGGTGTGTTGGCCATGGTGTGTTGTTCTAGAGCCCTGCTCAAAGTCATGGGATTGGGAAGAAGGAAGGTTTGGGGTTCAGAATGAAGCAATCAAAAACATTCTGAGCTCCTGTTTAGCTTCCTTTCCCATAGGGATAAATGGAGAAATTTGGGGGTTTCATTCTCAACAATCCCCCACTTGATTTGGTTCATTTGTTTACTTTGATTGAGGGTACGTACTATTTTTCCAACACCAAATTTGTTCCCATTCTGTTCCCATTTTTCAAAGAGTAGTCTTGTTGATGATCAATTAAACTTCCAATCCCCTTTATGTGATTTCTTTCTAATTTTTTTTTGAGGGGAGGGAGGTTGGGAAGAATAATAAACATTACATTTCATTCTCTATTCAGACACTTCTTTCCTCTTGTTGCCCAAAAGGAAATGGTGATATAATCTATCCTTGATCATATGTATCCAGAGCATCATAGTGTTTTCCTATGCATGATTGCATGTACTCTTAAGTGAGCTCGATACAATACATTCTCTAACCTTTGTGAGTGGAGAAATGTGGGTGGGAATAGGAAGGGAAAAGCAATAAACATATTTATCATTCAGCAAAAGGATGAAAGGTTTTCCTTGTGAACAAGTGGAACAGAGGCAAAGTGGTTACTGAGTTCAGGCAGGTCTTAGAGACTTCAGGAAACAGAATGGTGTGTCTCTGTCATCCTTAGGCTTATGCTATTGACATCAACTCTGTGTGCCAGATTTTAGCCACTTTACATGTGTGCGAAAAGGAACAGAATGCAGGAACAGAGTATCATGTAAGTTTTAATACTCTTTAATTGTCTTCTTAATGGTAGGAAGGATCATCAATGGGTAATCAGTGTTGCTTTTATTTTTTTGACTCTTGGCTTTTGACTCTTCGTTTGCAGAGCTGTCAAACTCCCGGTCCGCAGGCCGGATGTGTCACATGCTGGACACGCCCCTGTCCAATTTAGCAAAGGGGAAAAAACTCCCAATATGTCATGTGACACCGCCATGATGAGGTAAGTTTGACACCCCTGCTTTAAGGTGATATCTTTAGGATTATATTATATCATCAATAATGAAATAGAAATAATTGGAAGATGGTTAGCCATGTTCCTGTAAACTCATCTTAAATCCTGCTGGTTTTGAACAGAAAACTAAAAAAATAAATAAAAAACAGGTGACAATTTAATTGCCATCTTCTGCTAAAAAGCAGCACCGGCACATGAAAGGAAAAAATTCTGCCCACAATGAATGCATTTTAATGTCAAAGAGCTTCAGAAAAGGAGTGAAAGTGCATTTATTTTAACCTAGTCATTTGTGCCCCAGCAAAGAAGAGTACAAAATGTTATTGATGTGCTGCGGTTGATGAAAACATTTTTTTCTTTCTGGACAAACTGAGGTCAAAAGCACATGGAAAGACTTGGTCCTCGCATAGACATAATATTTTGCTTGTAATATTAGCAGATATATTCACCTGAACACAGATAGGCAGTTTCTGCATGCATACATATATTTACATATAAAATTAGCCATTAATCCAACAATTATCTTTGAACTTAAGTTGAGATACAGACATAGTGCTGCAGACATATTTATTTCGTTTTCCATTTGCGATAATTGTAAAGGAAAAATGCCACAAAACATGTACAGGACATTGACAGCAGGAAGAGCACGACAAAAATGTTACGGATAGACTTTATCTATCTCTGAGAAGAAATGCAAAAGAAAGAGAAGCAACCAGAATGACATTAAAAAAAATCAAATAGAAAGTTGTCTCTTTGGGTTTGATTGGATTAACTCTCGACTACTCCCTAACCCAACTCAATTTCCTCAAGACTGGCTTAGGTTTGGCTTAAATTTGGCTTAAATTGATGAGCTACAATTGCAATAATCCCAACCATTATTGCTTTTAGACGTGCAACTCAAATAAATCTGGATAACCCCAGATTGGAGAATCATGATCTATAGATTTCAGCTGATTAATGTCAGATCTATTTTGGAACAGCACAGATGTCTGCTTTGCATTTACCTACATCTGCACTCAAACATCTGCACTCGGGACATTCTGCTTTTGCAGATTCTGAAAAGCAGGTTCTTTTTAATGTATCACTCATTTTGGAGGAGTAAACAATCTGTTGTCCTTTCATTTATTTGTCCCACCTGTTCTTCTGGAGAAGGAACTTTTAATTGATCTTCTCCTCCATCTTGAGATGGGACTGTGCTAGACATTGGCTGGGGTTCAGGCAGCATGACAGGTTTTCCAGCATGCATTGAGTTCTCTAAATAAAAGACATCAGAAGGTTGATCCACTAATGGGTCTCCAGTACTAGATATATGCTGTTTTAACCAACTTCCAAAGCATGGTGTCCACCCAAACCCTTGGGTTGCACGGTGTTCCTTCCTATCAATTTCACTAACAGCTTCATTTCTTATGCCTTCTGGTTGTGGAAACCTTAAAGCTGCCCTTTCAAACTCTCTCTTGGGCTGATTTACCTCCACGATGTGAGCAAGAACAGTATGTCCATCCCCTCTGATACTATTTTTAGAACAAAGTATACCATTGGAAGGAAATAATCCAGTTTCATAGATAGTATCATGATCACTTGTTTGACCTAATAGCGAATTGGAGCATGGAGGACTCATCTCTAGATCTACTACTTCTTCTCCAAAGTCACCTGGATTTTCTCTCTGATTAGACTTCAAAGAATTGTTCCAACGATTAGACTGGATGCCAGCTAGGTATGCAGGACGCCTGGCATACAAGGCATGGCTGCCTTCTGGATAAGTTGGACTATTATTTTGTTCCCATGAAACTAGCTTGAATTGAGGTGCAATTCTCAAAGGTGCCAGGATATTTTCATTTGCCACTGGAGACTCACCTGCACAGCAAAAATAGTTGATAGTAGGTTGGGAGGTAATTGTTTCATGTTCTCTTGGATATACCCCTGTATTAGGATAATTTCTCCTTCCAGGAGCATTATTACTTGTAAAGGGAGCACTGATATGTACGGCTCTCCATGTATCTTCAGTATACGTTGGGTTTCTTCTGATGTTTGAGGAGTACGTATCAAAGTAGGATGACGTTTCTTTGGGAGCAGATGGGTCAGCCACTTTGGGGGCCCATGTATCTCTTTCATCATAAAGTGATCTTCCTTGGAAAATATTACTAGTTTGTGGTGGAGGGTATGGTCCAGGGTATGGCAGATTCCTCTCTGTGTGTCCATGTATGTTGCTTATATGATACGGAACATTTTCATAATGCTCTGAACCATGAACTGGAGAATGTTCTGGAATCCGTCTGTTAATTTCCTCATACGGCAAATTGCCTCTTTCATTGGCTGGTTGTTCTGCATAATATTTGGGATTTAGATGTTGCTCACCTGGATTATAGGGAGGATTTTGGTATTGTATATCAGGATCAGCCAATTTTTTTTCATGGGGCCATATATTTTGCCTGGAATATAATTCATTCTCCTGCCGAATGCTTCCATGATATTCGCTCCTGTGCATTTGATCTGAAGGCAAAAGGGGCAAATAAGATGGCCTTTCTCTTCGCCCTAGAGGCTCTATTGTAGGCAAGTTCTCTTTGTCATCCAAAAATCTGGGATGAAAGGAAGGAGCTTGCTGCCTGTAAGAAGTCTTATCGGAATAAGTAGCATGTCCCCTCTGATGAAAAGAACCTGGAGAATATGCTGAATTATATCCTGGAGGAGCTCCTTTAACTATCTCTAAATCTTTCTGGTTCCACATTTCGTTTTGTAAGGATGGAAATTGCTCTCTCTGATGATCCGGGTGAATAAAGAACTGTTCGTTCCAATCATTCTTATGGGCTTCTTTTTCAAATGGAGTTCCTCTTGTATCCGAAAATATGTCTTGATGGGATTGACCATTTGACTGTTGTTTTCTAGAAGGATGATGCCTATCAGTGTTTTCTTCCGCTTTGTTCAGAGAATGTCTTTCTGATGGAGAACTAGGTTGTTTATGATCGCCATATGCTGGATTCTTATTCCACTGAGGTCCTGGATCAGAGCTAGGATGAGCTCTCCAGCTTGATGGATTATTTCCAGGATAATGGAATTTCTCTTGTTGCCCATATGAGTTTGGCCTATTTTTTGCTGTTGGGTGATTACTGTTAATTCTCTGCAGATTAGCTCTGTGAACTGAGTTGTCTCTATAAACCCAAGGTTCTTCTGGGTTTTCAGCTTGCATCGATGGATTTCCTCTAGAAACTAAAGTGTTATGTCTTGAATTATCCATATCTGGGTTGGGTTTATAAACATATGAATCACGTCCCCTGGATTGTTGACTACCTGAAAAAAAGTTGTGAAAAACATTCGTATTTGTAGACTTAGGTCTATAATTTGATTGATCAAAGCCATTATGGGATGCCTCATTTTGTCCTGACATATGGCCAGTAGGAGAAGGTGTTGGGATTCCGTTTCCGTTAACATTTTTTTTTGATAGACCTGGAAAATTGGCCTCGTTATTTGTTGTGCTGAGACCGGAAAGAGTAGCATTCCCTCCATGACTGACTGGGATGGTTGAATTTGTGTCTGAAACTGTTGAGTTTGTTGTAGGATCTGATGCTGGATTCTCTTTAGGGGGTTCTTTTTCTTTGGGTTTCTCAAAGTCTTGTTCAAACATCTCTTCAGAATAATAAGGAGGCCGATTTCCTAACCCATGGTAGCCATATCCAAAATATGGAGTCTAAAATTGCAGAGAAAACGAAACATATAAAATAATCATAACTTAATCAGGTGTTTCTGTTTGTCCTAAAAAGCCAATGATTCTAAAGAGAACTCCAGGGTATAATTATGATAAAATAAATATGATTCAATATGCAGCAAACTTAAACCTTAGAACATTAAATATAGTGATGTGTACAACTCTGGAATAATCAAGGTCTCTTTGAAAATCATGGTAGATCTTCTCTAGCTATGCCCCAATTTTTTCTTTACTTGTAGCTCATATAAAGAGTAGTGCATTTAATTGTTATACTTACCCCTTCTTCATTGCTGACAGGTGGCTGTCCAAATGGCATATGCTAAGAAAATTAATAAATAAATCAGGAAGGATTGGAGAAATACAAGATGGAAGCCTTAAATAGCTATGGAATAATAATTCAATGCTTATCAGTCAAGTATACTTATTTAAGACCTATCAAGAACCAATCTGGTCTAGTGGTTAAGGAACCAGGCTAGAAACCAGGAGTCCAGTCTCATGAAAGCCAGCTGGGTAATCTGGGGCCAGCCCACTTCTCTTTTAGCCTAACACCTTGAGTTACTTATATGAACAATAAAGGTGGGATAAAAATAATCAAGATTCCAGTGATTACTGTTTCCCTGATATTCCTGATCAACTCATTCTCCCTTGTAAATTTTTTTTTGGTAAAAATATATGCACATGTATCTTCAACCCTCTCTTTGTCTAATGATATGTTGTGGCCTGAGCATACTAAGTCAACATTGGGAGGGGAGTTATTTTATAGGGGATTATGTGGGTATGCATAGGGATGCTACCAATAGCTGTTCTAGATTCCCTGGAGATGATAGTGGGTGGGACTATTTGAACTACATATGAATTTGTTCTAGAAGGTAGATGTGAGAGCTATTAATCTCTACACTTTGGAAAAAATATTATAGAGTGAGATGCATTTTGTCAAGGATTTCATTACATTCTGCTCTCATTTCTCAGTTTTCTGATCCCTCTTTTCAAAAGTTGATAAATATCAGCACTTGGGGAATTGAGAATTTTTTAAAAATATGTTGGCAGGATCTTTTATTAGTAATACATAGTGCCTTCTAGAGTCATCATTGTATGATAAAACCACAATGTATAAACAGAATTTATATCACAATGATGGCTGGATGGTTCATGTTTGAAGATACTACTGTAAACCAAAGTTAGAAAAACAGCACTGGAGTAATAAAGTATATTTTATTATGTTTATTCATTTACTGAATTATTTAATTGAAATCTTTCTTCAGTTGCATCACACAACTTTAAGTATTGAAGCATTTCCCTTTATTTCATGGAATTGTTTGACTTTTTTTTAATGGAAAATTTAACTAAGGACAAATTTACTATGAGAATTTCTATTAGCTTTTTAGGATTGTTAAGAGTTTGCTTTTCACTACTTTGCTTTTACTTGCACATTAGGAGAATATGTGAATAAAAAACTCAATAAATCCATCAACATCTTAAAAACAATAAGGAAATTCAGAAGCAAAAGTGTTTTTTCACCATTTCCTTAGTTTTTCATAATAACTAAGATGTACACTTAAAGTTTCAGTACTTAGCATAGAACAACAGAATTATGTGGTATAAGTTTTTAGTCATTTTTCAGCTTAGTTAAGAAATATTCTACACAATAGTCTTCATATGCAATTTTGCCTCTAAAAACAGTGCATTGACAATCATAGTAATAACGAAAGGTTCACCTGATTGGTTAAGAGAAATCTGATGGACTAAACTGACTGAATCTTTCTAATAGTAGTGATATACAAGTAAACTATTTATGTCTTCTAGCAGATCATATTGATTAGCTTGCCAGTGAAATATTAGAAAGTCCACATATTTTATCAGAGAGGGACCTCATATAATCTCAGGACTGTTCACTCCTGTTCATGATTTTGTTTTATTATTTTGGGAGTAAAAATATCTGGTTGCCCAGACCAACTTTACTGAAAATTTGAGCTACAAATGGTATGGTACCTTAGTTACTCTGACTAGATCAGTAATGACATTGTGAGGTGAGGCTATACAATTATTGTAGGCAGGCAACAGGGGAAAAAACATTTAAAGTACTTTAAAGGCCATCTCTATTATAATTGGTAACAATTAGACACCAAATTGTTATTTGCCACTTAATTTCAGTAGGAAACCAACCCACTGCATTTTAGTGGCATGACAAAAAGGGAATTGTTGAAGAGTTGGTTTGGTTGCAAAAAGAATTGGTTTAACCCTTTATCACAAGAAGCAATGTCTCAAAACAGAATATCTTTCTCCCTGATGAGACCCATACTGTTGTGATTTGAAGCCTCTTGGACCAAAAATCTAGAGTAAAAACAATGGTCAGGTGACTTTGAAGTTGTCATGATAATTAAATGGTAACCATGTTTCATTGATATCTGGCTTTAAGGCAGGGATCTCCAAACTTGGCAAATTTAAGACTTGTTGACTTGAATTCCCAGAATTCCACAGCCACCAATTTTGGAGACCCCTGGCTTAAGGTAATATCTCCAGAATTACTTCATCAATAAATACACAGAGCATACTGGTTCCTTGAAAGATGGTTAGCTGTGCTCTTTTAAATCACCAATGGATAATCAGTGTTGCATCTTTTCAGTTCTTTTCATGTACACTTTGCTTTAAGGTGATGTCTCTAGGATTGTATTACATCATAAATAAAGAAATAAAGAATACTGGTTCCTTGGATGATGGTTAGCTGTGCTCCTGTAAACCCATCTTAAATCCTGCTGGTTTTGAACACACACACACACCCCAATTTAATTGCTATCTTCTGCTAAAAAGCATTAGAGGCAAATGACAGGAAAATTTTCATCCATGTCAAATGTATTTCAATATCAAAGAGCTCCACAAAAGGTGCATTTATTGCCTAGGAGTCAAGGCGCACACAGGGTTTATCTCCTTTTTATCTTCACGGCAATCTTGTGAGACAGGTGTAATTGAAAATTGATGACTAAAACTCAGCCCGTGAGCTTCATGGCTAAAGAAGAATACAGTCTAATGATTGTTCAAATCATAACTGTAACTCATTGGACACTTTCCAAATATGTGATCTTTAATTCCCAGAACACTCTCCTAGATAAGTATTCTGGACTTGAAATCCATACATCTAAAGACCTCAGGTTGACGAAGGCCACAGTAATGATTAGTGTTTTGTAAGAATTATGCTGAGTTTAGTAGTATTTTTGCAGGAGAATGCATGAGCAGGTCATAATAGTACTTCCAGAACAGGCTTTGTCTCATTGGTTTGAATGCAGGAAGCATTTTTACACTAAGGCAATATGTACAACTCATGGACTTTTATATCACCATCTCTATCTCTAACTTTTTTTTTAACAGACCAAAAACAATAAACTATAAAACTACTGCATAATCAAGCAACTTCAGATTTCTGCATTAGGAATAATTGACTCACCTGCGGAAAATGCCAAGGTGGTTGAGAATATGGAGGAAAGCCCTGGAAAAGAAAAGGAACCGGTTGTTATGCATTTACAGCATAAAAATAATTGCAGTGTCACTATGTGATGAATGCAACACAATAATCTTTTCAGGCAGCCACGGGTTACTGAAAGGACTGCAAAATATTTCTGTTCTGGTAATTTAATTCTAAATAATATGGGTAGTGGGGGGGAAATTACTTCTTTGAATAGATGGACCCAATCTATATAATATTTGCTTCCAGGCAATGGATGCCATTTAAGCTGATGGAATTTCGCTCCTGAAAAGACACCAAAGGATTGCAGTGTGTGTGATTTACAACATGACTTGGAGCTTGAACACAATGAATAGCATAGTCACAACGCTATTAGGTCATAACCTGAAAATCCAAATGGAACTAGATCCTAGGTAACCGTGGTTTTTATTAAGTGAACAAGTCTTGGTAAGACCACACTTGAAATATTGCATCCAGTTCTGGTCATCCCAGTATAAAAATATATATTGAGAAACTTCAGAAAAGAGCAATAAAGATGAATAGGGAACTGGAGGTTAAAATGGCAGGAATTGGGTATGTCTAGTCTAGTGAAAAGAAGTACTAAGGGGAACCTGATAGCAGTGTTTGAATATTTGAGTGGCTAACACAAAAAAGACAGGGTCAGCCTATTCTCAAAGCACCCAAAGGCAGCACAAGAAGCAATGGATGGAAATTAACCAAGGAGAGAAGCCACCTATAACCAAGGAGAAATTTTCTCACAGTGAGAAAAATAAATCAGTGGAATTGCTTGCCTTTAGAAGTTGAGGGTGTTCTATCATGGAGGCTTTTAAAAGGAGATTGGGCAGTCATGTGTCTGAAATGGTATAGATCTCCTGCTTGAGCAGGGAGTTAGACTAAAAGACCTCCAAGGTCCCTTCCAATTCTGTTATTGTACTCCGTCTATGCAAACTTCCCTTCAATGCATGTTATTTTATTTTATACAACTACTGCATGTGCATATTCTAATGGAGTCTCCCAGAAAACTAATTAAATAACAAAATAAATGTTTAGAAAATAAATAATGCCAGTCAGCTCCAAGACTGAAGTAAATTCCCAGAGTGGTACCTTTATTAATCCAACACAATGCCTTGTGTAGAGTAGCTTAGTGATGTTTTGCAAATGTGTACTTGATTTTTGATCATAAATAAATGTCACATGTATTATGTTAGCCAAGTGCAGCTAAACCAAACAAGAGATTTGTTGCATCTTGCAAACTCTAATAAATTTATTTGACATAAGCTTTTGTGGAGTCCGTTTGAGTAGATATATGCAGTATTCTCTTGAGTAAATATTATAGTTTGAGAAACATCTGAGACAAGCTCTTATCACACTGCGTGTTTGTGTATTACATGGTACACAGAAATATGTTGATTATGTTTTGGTCAGTATCGGTTGGGTTTGTACACAAAGTAGAACATAAACTTAATTGACAAACCATGACTGAAAATTTAGCAAACTAAATTAAGCCAAAATCAAATAACCTGATGCCATTGTGAACCAACTGACTCAACTAATGAACAGAGAAAACATTTTCTCCCCTCCGAAACTCTTTCTTCAAATCATCTGCCTCAATCTAGAAGGTTTATTTCTCAAGAACAATAACTCTTGTTTTGATTTGATGCCTTGAGGATTCTACAATTAGCAATAACAATTAGACTTATATACTGCTTCATAGTGCTTTTACAGCCCTCTCTAAGTGGTTTACAGAGTCAGCATATTGCCCCCAACAATCTG
>JANHFT010007106.1:306633-319060 GCA_032467955.1 Pseudoxenodon macrops | reverse complement strand
TGTGTGTACCCCTATGCCCAGCCCCCCCACATGCCTTGCCCTATGCGCACATGCACTCCATATGCCCCTCATGTATGTGCATGCAGCCACCCCATATGTGCCCCCCCACATGCACATGTGCCCCCCGCACATGTCCCATCCCCTGTGCATGCGCAGCAGAAACTCGATGACCAGTTGGCTGGTGGGAGGCACGCGTGCATGTGTGGCAGAGCTGGACTGGAGTGACAGCTCATGTGCCCACAGAGAGGGCACTGCACACCACCTGTGACACGCATGCCATAGGTTCGCCATCATGGCATATACCACGCCCCTCCTTCCAAATGCTTGAGAAAACTGCAGAGCTTTCTAGAGAGGCATGTTGGTCTGGAAATTTTCCCTAAAAGTAAAAGCTATGGACATAATATTGCAACTGTTGGCCATGCTGGCTGAGCATTATTGGAGATGTAGTCCAGGATTCTGTAGAGTACTGTGTTGAGAGAGTTCAGTTTTCTACAGTAAACTATCTAATGCTTTTAGAAAATCAGGTTTAATGACTAACAGATCTATTATGATATAGAATTTTGCAAGTTAGAGGCCTTATGGTCCATCTTCCTAAAATGCATATGATGAATTATTTTGTATTTTAAGGCACAGCCAGACTGGGACCACTTTTATTGTTTGATGGTGGTAGTAGGAAGTAGTAGCAGGCTCTACTGCAAAAATACTAACGTGGCAGACCCATTAGAAAAATAATTAAATGATGCATTAATCATTAACTGCTAACTATGATCAAATATTAACTGTCAAATATTGGACATGAACTAAAGCTACCACTGGGAGTCAAAGCCAGGCACCCAAAATACAATTGCACAGTGTCAAGGGAATATCCACTACCATCAATACAGCAAAATGTACCATCAAGGAGAGCAAATCTCTTTCAACATAACCACAAGGGATTCCTAAAATCAGCTACTTTGACATGCTGCCCCATCAGTTGCCCCCTTGCACTGATCTTACCGAAGAAAGCCGTAAGTGATAATTGCAGTGTCTGCTACGGATAGATATTACAGCACTGGTATATCATTTTGCTCTGCCTACATGTGTAAAAAGCAAACACCCTTACATAAACAACAAATCCTCTAGCCTTGAATGTGTTGGGAACTCTTTATGTAGACCGCATCTTCTAGTAACAACTCCCTTCAGCTTGTTAAGCCTAGGTATAAAATTATCCATCTAAGAACAAAGCAAAATAGAAAGGTTGCTGAACTGTAATGAAAGATGAAAAGCAAATACGGGAATCATCAGCAGAATGAGTGTAAACATCGTATTTCATGATTATTCCTTTAGGCTCTGGGGGCTTGGCACCGATTTTGCCCTGTCTGAATTCTATTCATGTTTTCTTTGTTTCCTTTCTTCCAACATATATTTATAGCAAGGATCAGAAAGTTAAATATCATTGCACATTTTGGGGCAAGGTTCTGGTCTGGACATTCACTATCATGTGATGTCTGGCATTTAATGGAAGGGTCAGTGTTTTGGGGGGGAAACACAATTCACAGCACATTTTGATCGCAGGGGTTGTTTTCTTGAGGAAGGCAGAAAATAGCATGGAAGTAGACGTGCAGATTCCCAGTTCAGGAGCTTCAGATTTGCATTCTGGAGAAAGATAGGGTCCTTCAGGGTGAAGACCCTTGTCCACTTGTGATGGACAAACTTCCTTACTGCTTTGGTGTCCCTTTGAAATAGGAAGACTTGGGGGGAATATGGAAGAGGCCATGTCTTAGTAATCTTTCCCTAGTTATTCTACTGGTTGGGAGTAGTAGAAATTTTTAGGTAGGGTTTCTATTGCTTCTGTTAGTTGAGAGCTCTAGAGATGTGGTCAGTGGTTCTAACATGTTTGGAGAATCCCTGATTTGAGAAGACTACCTTAGTGCACGAGCAGGAAAACAGCAAGAGCCTAGAAGGTTTGCTAGAAGTATATGTTTGCTCTTTGTTCCCCCAGCCAAAGACTTCTTTCCAGGCTACTAAGATTGGGCAGCAAATAAATTAAATACATTGTTATTATTAAGTAGCACACTCTCAAGCATTTTCCAGTTCAGAAATCAATGTAGAAAAATCTACTTTTTTTGGCTGATCACGACAATGACAAAATCCAGTAATACAATCCTGTTGAATGTCAAAGGGCCAATGACAAGTGCTTCTGTATTATTTCCAAGAAAGCAATATTTCCATGTTTATGTTGCTCCCTAAGAGCAAAGGCATCTTTATTTTGAACATTATCATGTGGGGGCTCTCCAGGACATGTTCATGTATCTTGATTGGCTCTTGTGGGTTCAGATGAAACAGACATTGCCAACGTGATGGCTTCTAGGCCTTACAATTTCCATAGATCCCGGTCCAATTTTCCATAGATTCCATTAGTCAATGTGTAAGAGAATTGCAATTGCAATCCAAAACATTCATTAACAAGGGTTGCTTATTTATATATTGTGGCTTGCCTCTGCTGTGCGTTAATAGCTACATGTAACAGAATTAATATGGTATAGAACCAAAGTTACAGAGGGGTTCAGTCCTACTGGAAGCTTTCTGTTCTTATATCTATCCTGGTTATTCCACATTACAAGCATTCTTGGTGGTCTCCCTCCTAAAGATTCTAGAATGTTGAAACAGCCAGGAATATCACAACAGGTGGCTTTTCCAAGAACTTAATCTTAACTATAAAGCTGGATTACTGGCTAATTTAATTGACAAATATGACATTAATCCAGTTACAGTTTCTGACTGTGCATTGCTAATAGTGGTCACTGAGGGAAGTTGGTAGTTGCATTATAGTAATTCATTGTTAGATGTCCCTCAGTTTGTCAGTCAATTAAAATCTATAGAAGTTGATGGGTGTATTTTTTTTTAAATAATAGAGAACTGATACGGTAGATTTGAAGATAGGGATGGATTATTTGTTAATCAAATTGATATAGCTGCCCAACCTCATGGAAAATTATATTTGTGACAGAGCAAAAGCTTATCCATTTTTGAGGGTGGGGGGAAAGGGAGTCATACTATAGAAAAATGTGAAAAGGAAGCAGACGTTTTGAACACATAACCTAGGGATCATAGGTTTTCACTCTTATAAATCAAATAATTAGAGCTTGAGGTTTTCACACCCTTAAATCAATTAGTTGCTGTTTGTCGAATTATATATTTTGAATAGTAATTCTTCACTGAAGATACATTAAGGACAGAGTGAAAATGGTTTCTTTTTCATAGCAATTAAGATGAAACAATAAGGAATTATTTGGGGATAATTCATAGCGATTAAATAGAAATATTCTTTCTGAAACTTTAAAAGCATTATTTTCCATAAGTTTGTATAGAGTGTATACTGCATATGGTCTAGTGATTAAGGCACAAGGCTCAAATCTGGGATAAAGTGGGTTCTTCTAGCCCAGTGATGGCGAACCTATGGCACACGTGCCACAGGTGGCAGGTGGAGCCATTTCTGGGGGCACGCGAGGCGTTGCCCTGTCAGCTCCACTGATTTTCGGCCTTCATTTTCAGCCATTTTTCACCCTCCAGAGGCTTCAGGAGTTTTCAGGGGAAATCTCCAGAGGGTGAAAAACAGCCTAATGGGCAAACTGGAAATTCAGGAACAGACTTCCGGTTTTCCCATAAGGGTGGTTTTTGTCTTCCGGAAGCTTCAAGACACTTCCTTGAAGCCTCCGGAGGGTGAAAAATGGCACAACAGGCAAACCGGAAGTCCGTTCCCGAACTTCTGGTTTGCCTGTGGGGAGCGTGCGCGCACACAGTGTGTGTGGGGGGGTTGTGTGCCGGCACGCCCACATGTGCTAGTGTGTGCGCATTGCCATTTTTGGCACACAAGAAGAAAAAGGTTAGTCATCACTGTTCTAGCCCTAGTTTAGGCATAAAGACTGGATGACAATGTAAGAGAAAGGAAGAAAAAACACAAAAGTCTCAAAATGTTACTGAAAATGTGGGAAATGTCACTAAGGTAATACATTTGCCATTGTGTTTTGATGAAAACATTTCAAAAGTACATCTTTGTTGCTATTGTTTGTTGGATTTTGTGAGTCTATGTGAGTATGCGAAATTTCAATATTTATTTTTAATTGTGATATTTTCACATCGCATGCACACACACACACACACACACACACACGCCCCATCTGGCTGTTCTTAGAGTGTTCTTATCTCAGTGCAAAGTATATGCTGTTTCACTAAGACAAACTAAAATAATCATTAATATCAGATAGAGAAATTCATCAGATTTTTATTCCTACATATCCTTATTTAGTCTGCGGAAAGGGAATTTGTTTTAGAAATGCTGTCAAAAAAAGAGAGTTTTGGAGATGTTCAAATGGGTGTAGTATTCTTGCATTGACTTAATAATGGGAGATACAAGGGGATTGTATAAACAGTGAATGTTCATTTACAAAGCCATCTTTTCAGTGAGTATGTCACTGAATGCCTTGGGAGCTCAACTGAATGCCAGCAGAAGAACAACACGAGGGACATTTCATGATTTGTTTGTTTTCAGTAATAGTGTTAATAAAGAACAGTCTGTCCTTCAAAACGTGTTTGAAAAAACCTCTCCTTCCCTTAGGAAATTTCCAAGAAATCAACAAGCTAATTTCTCTGCCCACAGATTAAGTGGATAATTTTGAAAGGCCATCTGGGCCTTGCTCTACAAACTTCAGGGGGCCATTTAGCTGCAAATAGAATTGTGGGAGCACTTCTTGAAAACAGGGCACTCCTTGGCATGAAATGAAATCTATCTTGATTATAGATTTCATTCTAAAACTGAGATTCTTTTATCCCACCTTCCTGAAATGCCAGGGTAGGCTGGGTTGAAAATGTTGATCCCACCAGTGACATAATTTACTACCACTCACTGCCTAGAGCCATTTAAGATAGTCAATCTTATAAACTGTCCAAATAGACCTAGTTGGGTACCCCAACTAGAGTACCCTCCAGAGGTTCGGTATAACCTTCATCTAAGTTCCTCGACAGCCAAGAAAACAATCTGATGGATCATTGAAGAAATCAACCCAGATTTTTTTCATTCAAAGGCACAAATGACCAGGCTCAAATTATCCTTTTTTTGAATGCATTATGGAAAGGCCCAGCTCTCTGTAAAAGGCTCTGATTCAATGAAAGGTGGAAGGAAAAAGAGGAAGAATATGACCAGCAGCATGTGGATGGATTAAGCTGTGGTAGTGATAAGTGCACCTTTGGGAAACCTGAAAGAACAGGTTATCGATAGAAGGGAATATTTGTAGTTCAGGATGTAAACTGTGGGGTCCTTGATGCTCTCTGAGCTTCGTTATTTTCTTGCTGATGTTTCGTTACCAAACTAGGTAACATCATCAGTGGTAGAAGGGAGTGGGCTTCTTCTCTTTTTTCTATACTTGTGGCTTAGCCTGTCAGTGTTGGTGGAAGTGTTCTTGATGGTTCCCTGTTTGTTAGCTTGTTTGTTCTGAGTTTGTACTTCCAATAGGCACATAAAGATAAACAATATCTGTGTACCATTCAAAAGAGACAATCAAAAACCAAAATATATCTTTTTCAGCAATCAACATCCAGATTACCAGTGATTAACACCAAATTAGAACTAGACCAACAATCCAGAAGTAAACAATAACCCAATGAAAGAAGTATGTAAAAAGTATATAAATATAAGCATTATGTATGGTCACTGTGAGGGACACAGTGGTTCAGTGGCTAAGACGTTGAGCTTGTCGATCAGAAAGGTTGCCAGTTCGGCGGTTCGAATCCCTAGCACCGTGTAACAGAGTGAACTCCCGTTACTTGTCCCAGCTTCTGCCAACCTAGCAATTCAAAAGCATGTAAGGAATGCAAGTAGAAAAATAGGAACCACCTTTGGTGGGAAGGTAACAGTGTTCCATGCGCCTTTGGGGTTTAGTCATACCAGCCACATGACCATGGAGACGTCTTCGGACAGTGCTGGCTCTTCGGCTTTGAAACGGAGATGAGCACTGCCTCCTAGAGTCAGGAATGACTAGCACATATATGCAAGGGGGAACGTTTATCTTTACCTTTACCTATGGTCACTGCTTTGAGTTATTTATAAAAATAATAAAGAAGAAATTAATAAGGAATTAATAAAAATTAAAAATAACCATAGCTTGGGACTCAGAAACATACATTAGTAGTGGACAAGACCTGGGACCTGTATGCTTGGACCATCTTAGGAGCAACTTCTATTCCAGATGTTTTTTGAGCCAAACAAAGGGAAAACCTGAAGGAAGCATCTATGTTCCTTTTCCACTTTCAAAGTGGCTCCCATATAGAATATATGGGATATTTGTATGGGAACCATTATGAATGTGGAAAAGGATCCCTCTTTAGATGGCAAAATAATCCTTTCCTTCCATTTACACAAATATTTGAGGCAGTAGAATATTTCAGAGTACATGCTTCAGGGATCAACATAGTTCCTTTAATTAAGAATTGATTCCTCCAGGGATCTGAGAGTAGAACACCTTCTTGTTCCATCATTCAATTCCCCTAAAATAGGGGTAGAAACTGGCTTCCTTCCATTCTGGCCATGCTAGTTCAGAATAGATTCTTTCTGTTTCTCACCCTGAAATGATCAAAGTCTTGGTTTTGGATTGCCATTCTACAATCAATTCTTCTGCTTCCCTGCCTGTTCTTGAATTCAACAACGTGCTTGATATTTGCTATCATTGTGAGAAATAATTTCTCTTTGGGTACAGAAGTAAAAAGGAAAACCATGGAAATTATATTCATGAATCATGGCATACTGTCCTTCCCCAATCTGGAAAACTACAACTAGTTAAGGGATAAAATGATCACTTACAGCAAATATATCTTCAGAGGCCAAAAGCAACCAGGAGAAGCTGACTTTTCAACAGAAAATTGGCACAACACTCTAGATCAAAGGAATGCTCCAGACCATTACCCATATCTACTATTTTCTTTATCATAACCCATGTTTGAAATATAGGACTAATGTAATGTATGGCTTGGAGCTCAATATCAGATGCTGGAGAGCCCAATGAGGAATGGCTGTGATTTTTATGTCTCTGCTTTGCAGAGGCATTTGCCTGGCTGTTCTTGGACATAGAAGACATAAGAGACGTTGAGATAGCACTGATGCTAAATTCTGAGAAGGGCAGCAGCTTTGGAGCTTTGTAATATCAGTCTTTACATTCCAGTTATAAAACTAGATATTAAGGGCAGAGTTCATCTGTCCAGAAGGGGGGAAGGGGAGGGACATGTCAAGAAGTCACTTTGTCGCACAAGACTTGGTGTCTCAGTTTTTCAACTAAAAAAATGAGTAGACCAATTCAAAACATTTTTTTTTTAAAAACCATTGCAGGGAGTCACCAGCTCCAAAGCAATGCTATGTTTCTATCAGCAGTGTAGAAGATTGGAGCTGTCTGAGTAGAAAATATTTTTACCAGTTTTAGGTCTAATATACTTTCTTCCTACCATATTTTGGGTGTCATGTAGCATACCGTGAACATTCCTCTTTTTGCTTTCTGCCCCATCTATTTTCTCATTAATAGTATGAAATATCTATTTTATTTTTTTAGCATTACTGGGGGTGACATACAGGTGGTCCTCATTTAGTGAGCGCAATTGAAACTGGCAACTTGATCATTATGCAAAGGGGTTGCCAAGAAAAACTGCAACTGTGCTTACAATATCCGTTGCTTTACAGGCTTGTGAAGGTCATAAATGTGAGGATTGATCACAAAGTTCCTTTTTCATAATTGTTGTAACTTTGAACAGTTGCTAAATGAGGCATTTACTAAATGAAAGCTGCCTGTAAAGATGACAGAGCAGCAAAGTGGAAGAGGATTCCATAGCTGAAGCCAGAAGGATTATGAGGCTACATCTAAATGACTATGGAGATTCTCAGTCATCCAGGTCATGGTTGTCCCAAAGGTGCTTTTTCAAAAGGCAACTGGACTTTCTGGTTTTTCCTTGAAGATGTTTCACTTCTCATACAAGAAGCTTTTTCAGTTCAGAACTGAACTGAACTGGATGAGAAGTGAAACATCTTCAAGGAAAAACAAACTCCAGTTGCCTTCTGAAAAAGTATATTTGGGGCTTCCCACATCTACAGCCCTTCTTTCTAAGCGTAAGCAATTTATTCTGTTGTATGGTCACTGGTTCAGTTTGTAAAGAATCATAACTTAGCTATCAAATGAATGACCCAGATAAAAAGTGTATATATGTTACTTGAACATACACACCATGTTTCCTCCCCCTCAAAAGACCTCTCCTAAAATAAGCCCTACCCAAAAATAAGCCCTACCCAAAATATTTAAATGCATGCACAGCCAGTCCCTGCTATTTCATCTGGTTATAGTTAGGGAGACAGAGCTGAAAATCAGGTAAGACAGTAAGAGGAGCCCTGTCTTGCTCCATGCACCCCAAAATAATAAGACCTCCCCAAAAATAAGCCCAAGTGCTTATTTCAGGGTTCAAAAAAATATAAGACAAGGTCTTATTTTTGGGGAAACACAGTATTTTGTGAAGAAGGTGCAGGATAGAGGGTACTGGAAAGAGGGATGATGAAAGAAACATCTTCCGATTACCGTAGTATGGAAACAGATTTTGCACAATTTTCTCTCATGTCATTATTATTTTTTTAATAAAGGAAGCCACAACAATCAGTAATGTGGTTAAATAAAAGTTTATTTCATGCTGCCTAAACAACTGAATGCAATACAGTGAGCCATCTAATCAGAATAAAGAGAGACAACCTCTATATCAGTGAACCTGTGTGTAAGTCTTGAATGGAATCTAAAGCCAAAGGGTTCATAAATAATTTGTAATAAAAATATAAGTCAGGCAAGAACCTAAAGCACAAAAAAAGCTAGAGAGCTTAAACAGGCAATGGATCACTTAAACAGATAGGAAACAAATGTAGTTTTTAACCATTGATCGTCTGGCGCCTCCAAAACTTTCTCAAAGACGAAATATTAAAAAAACTGAAGCGAAGCTTATGGCATCCCTGCAACAAGCTGCAGTACATCCATCGGTTCATCCATTGGCTGTTTTGGCTCTCATTGAATAAAAGATCAACTCAAGCCCAAGAAATACCTAAAGAGTAAACAAGCAGCACATGTTCTTCAAGGGTTCTCAAGGCTCTTGCAAATGCCAGTTGCTTTGACTGACTTGGGGCTGGCCAGCCTCATTTCCTGCACTGGTTGAGTAAAAGGAGTCAGGAAACATGGTAGGATCCAAAGGCATGGGAGTGCTAGTTGCCTCTAAAGGAATGAAGCTATCACGAGTTTCTGGAGGCAAGGCAGTGGCTTGAGGTGCATTTGGCTGCCCTTTACTCTGACCAGCAGGGTTTAACAGATTGTTATTGGCATTGGGCAAGGCAACCCTTGGGTTGATATCTACAGGGATAACATTGTTCCCTCTGTCTGGAGCGTTGGGCCCTAAGTTGGCTCCTTTTGGAACTTCAGGCTGTTCTGTAATGCCCAGTTGATCATCTTCGACTGTGTAATCTCCTGGTTGGCCTCTGTTCAGTGGCATATTTCCAAATCTGGCATCCATGGGAAAGCCATGGGGGCCTGCTGCCCGATAGGCTGGTGCACCAAATCCTCCACCCTGGAAAAAACAATGACAGTACATGAATGGCCATGAACCCTCTGAAGATCCAGAAGACAATCATATGGAGAGAGAGAGATGGGGATGTGAGCGGAAAGTGTTGGATTTTGCCGCTTAGCAAGCTGCCCTAAATGCAAACTTGAGGAATGAAAATCTAAAGTGTTTTTTATGCAGTGGGAAATGTCCCAGAAAATAAATACTGTGTTGACACCGAAGTCTTAGAGGATAAATGACAGCTGACATAGCTAGGCGGACATGGAATTTGAAATTGGGCCATCAATCAGCTAAGAGCTGGGGGTTTTTTTGGGGGGTGGAGGGAACCGAACAGTAGTAGTAGCAGCAGTAGCAGCAGCAGCAGCAGCAGTAGGAAAATGGTAGTAGATCATTGAGAATTTTGAGAATAAGAGTTGTGGAAGCATCAAAAGAGCAAAAAAAGAGAAAGAGGGAGAGCAAAAATAAGAATCTGGATTCACTTGCTCAGCCAAGTTCTATCAAATCAATTCCTGAGAAACAATGGCATGAATGAATGCAGCCCTGCTGTTTCTGTGAATAAGTACACTTAATTGTGCAATCCCTATTCCCACATTAGGTAATATGCTGCTCAGCGTCAGTAAACTTCGGGGGTCTTTTTATCAGGCAAAAAATTATAGCGGTGAATATAATAATAATAATAAATAACAGAGAGGGGAGTGCTTCACGCAGTGGTGAAATCCAATTTTTTTTACAACCAGTTCTGTGGGTGTGGCTTGATGGGCGTGGTGTGGCTTGGTGGGTGTGGCAGGAGAAAGATACTACAAAATCTCCATTCCAGGGGTGGGTTGTGGATCTTTTTACTGCCGGTTTGCTCAGGGTCGTGCCTTGCACGCAGTAATAAAAAAATAGCTTTTGCACATACACAGAAACAAAAATTAGCTTCTGCGAATACGTAGAAGCAAAATCCAAGATGGTGGTGCCCACAGAGACACTGACAGAACCGGCTCCATGATGTCATCGCCAAGTTACTAGAGATTCTAAAGAACCGGTTAGAACCAGTAGGAACCCACCTCTGTTCCATTCCCACCCCACTCCAGGGGAAGGATACTGCAAAATCCCCACTCCCTCCCTACTCCTGGGGGAAGGATATTGCAAAATCTCCATTCCCACCCCACTCTCGGGCCAACCAGAGAAGGTATTTACCAATTCTCCAAACTACTTAAAATTTCCACTACCGATTCTCCAGATTTCACCCCCGGCTTTGGGGCAAGTCTTCTTGCTATTCTATGAAACATCTACTTGAAACTGCTAGGAGAAATCATTCATCTGCTCAGGAGGAGATATCATCAAAGATGATACCTAATTCTATAGCTCCATCCTGAACCCAATGGAAAATACAGAATAAGTCCTCTGCCAGTGCCTGGAAACTTTCAGGATTTGAATGAGGAAAAAAATTGAAGGCCATTCATCTGAACATTTCTATGATTGAGAATCACTGGGCTACAGAATGCCTACTACACATTCCAGGAGGTGTCAGGAGGATCCCGGTGTTTGTTTGTTTATTAAATGTTTATGCCTCCCATCTCCTATATAAAGTGACCCCAAGTGCCTTACAAGTTATAAATGTTAGGGGTTCTTACTGCTATCTCCTCTACTATGGAATACTTTCCCCCTCAAGCAAGTATGGTTCCCATCCTCATGATGGAAAAAGCATGGTTTTTTTTAAATCAAAAAGGTTTTGAAGAATGATTCTATATACTGTGTGTGTATGTGTGTTTGTGTGTGTATGCGCGTGTGTATGTGCATGTGTTTTACGAACATGTCTATTTTTTATTCAATATTAACCATTATAATTTTGTTTTGAAGTTTTAAAATATAATTTTATTGTTATTGTAATATCTACAAACTGCTTAGAGTTCATGAGGATTGCATAAATAAATACATTCTGGACCTTTTTCATCTTGACTATGCTTGCATCACTTTTATTTATTATTGCTTTATTTGCAGGTGAATTGGAAATATTCCATAGGTTGCAAATCACTTCCTTACAAATCAGCTTTAAATTTCTCAACCATTATATCCTTCCTTCCTTCCTTCCTTCTTTCCTTCCTTCCTTCCTTCCTTCCTTCCATCCATAGGCAACAAATCCTTTGGATTCCATCAATTTCATTAGAAGAAATGAGCATGTGCTAAATTCTGCTGAAATCGTTGAAGTGTAATAATGTTTATCAGTACTTCATCTTGATCAGTACATATGCCAAGGAAATGCTTGTCTTATACAAGCTTTCTTATCAATATTTCATATTTATAATAGTGCGGCCCATTTTTTCCCTCAGAGAATCTTTGAAAGGTGAAGGACAGAGGCCATTCTTCAAGGGTCTCTAAGTATATGTTGCATAAAGTCTCCACCACTTTGGAGCAAAAGACTATCTATCTTTGCTTTTCAGAATTATTCCCAGTTAAATATTTATCCTTGTCCATAGTATCTTCCCTTCCCACCACTATACTTTATGTTTATGTTACTAAGACTAAAAACCTTGACACTTGATCTGCACATCCATTTCTCAGACTTGGGTTTTATGATTAGTTATCTGTCATAACCAATCTAACTAAGCAATAACTAACAGAGGGCTGATAAAAAAAATCTACAGACCCCTCAAATCCTGGACATAAATTATTTCAACTTCTACCCTCAAAACGATGCTATAGGGCACTACACACCAGAACAACTAGACACAATGACACTTTTCCCCCAAATGCCATCACTTTGCTAAACAACTAATTCCCACAACACTGTCAAACTATTTACTAAGACTGTATTACTATTCTTCTTCTCATCCTTCCT
>JANHFT010007106.1:274060-288561 GCA_032467955.1 Pseudoxenodon macrops | reverse complement strand
CTTTAAATCCAACTATTACGGTGCTCATAAATTAGTAAGGGCTTGTAGAAGTCGTAGTACAACATTGTGACAATTATTTGGGTAGCTTACAAAGTTTTATAATGATAAAAACTATAAAGGCTCCAGGGGTGGGTTCTAAACATACCTTGCTGGCGATTTGCTGCCTCCCGCACTGCATGGGCGTGCCTTGCACACACATGCGCAGTAAAAAAAAGCTCCCCCCAATTTTTTTTTTAAAAAGGCCGAAAATAAGATGGTGACACACGCGCAGTGCCGGAAATTTGGCTTCTGCACATGCACAGAAGAAGAAAAAAATCCGTTAAAAGTTTTTTTTTAAAGGCCGATAACAGGATGGCGACGCATGCACAGTGCTGAAAACTCACTTTCTGCACATGTGCAGAAGAAAAAAAATCCCGGAAAAACTTTTTTCTTCAAAAAAAAATCCCCAAAAAAGATAGTGCCCACGGAGCAACAGAACCAGCTCCGTGATGTCACCAGCAGCCTACTACCTACTCGGTAGAACTGGTCTGAACCAGTAGGAACCCACCTCTGAAAGGCTCTAAAAATACACTTTAAAAAAAACTAAGACCATTAGAGCTTTCAGATCATGAAGCAATTGAAATACCGGTAATCTTCCAGAGTTTTACTCTGGTGACCTTTAGTGCCAACTGATTTTTTTGTTCTAGTGGAGAGCTAGTTTGGTCTAGTGCAGTGGTTGGTTGCTATCGGTCCACTCAGGTTCAGGCGAACTGGTAGCTGCAGCAGTGGTGGCTCCGGACGTCAGCACGGACAATCTGCGCATGTGGAGAAGGTTCTCCGCGTGCGGCAAAGTGCCATGCTGAGCAACGTGAGTCCATGTGCATGTCCATTCACAGTTCTGAACCCGTAGTGAAGATAAGTGAAACCCACTACTGGTCTAGTGGTTAAGGTACCAGGCTAGAAAGTGGGAGTCTGTGAGTTCTAGTCCTACCTTAACTGTGAAAGAGAGCTGGGTGACCTTGGTCCAGTCTCTTTATCTCTATCTCTCTTAGTCCCACCCACCTCATAGCTGAGGTGGGTTTTAGCAGGGTCTGACCAGTTCTGGAGAACTGGTAATGTAAATTTTGAGTAGTTTGAAGAACCGGTAAATACCACCTCTGACTGGCCCCGCCACCATCTATTCTCTGCCTCCCAAGTCCCAGCTGATCGGGAGGAAATGGAAGTTTTACAGTATCTTTCCCCTGCCACACCCACCAAGCCAAGCGCACAGAACCGGTAGTAAAAAAATATGGAATCTCACCACTCCCTCGTGTGTTGGATTTCTGCCTTGCATTATTTGTAAAAATAATAAAAAGTGGGTTATAATTAAATTTGATTTTTATCTTCTCAAACTGCATCCCAAGGCCCTCATAAATGGATGGTTTCCCCATAGCAGCTCACCCACCCATTGGAAACATACTTCAGAAATACTTGGGTGAGCACAATATCCATATTATTGGCTCCAGTTATGTGACTGAAGAAGACGCAATGGCAAGGGAAGAGTCTAGCAAGATCTGATCGATTTGCTTTTAGTTCATCTTGAATGCAAAATAAACTACAAACAAAGATTTATCCTAAACTATTTGACTGGGGAAGTGTCAGCTCTATAGGAAATCAACAATAAACTGGCTGAGAGTGTCCTGGACATTTGATATTTTTTGAAAATTATCAAAAGGAGCCAGTCTTCCACACACTGGAAATGAGCCATCACAAGCTTTGGGTTGTGTTTCTCTGCCATTTGAATGGCTCTTATATTCATTATGGAAGTTATAGAAACTGCTGAACCCATGTGAATATCTGAATTAGAACAGAATGTCTGCTTGTCTTAATCTCTGGGTAACTTTTAGAAGGCTATATCAACTGAAGTAGTGTCTCAGATCAGAATGATGAGCTAAGGATTTCTGCCACTTTGGCAATATTTCATCCAACCAACTGTAATTAAAATGGGAGCAGACAGGGAGCACAAGGTGAAATTGCTTGTAATGGATGTTGCACAGCTTGCAGTTACAAACAAGGATGATCTATGGTGGTTAGAAAACGATCGGTTTGTCTGTACAGCACAGCAAGTCAGGCAAAAGACTGGCTAGACAATGGCACATTCTGAATCACTTGTGGCGTTTGCGGCTGTCTGGCTCCAGGTGAAAAATCACTGGAAAGAAGTGAGATGCTAGCTGAGAGATGAAATCATAACATATTCCAATTGCTTTTCAGAAAAAAAAGCTTCACACACCCCCACACACACTTCATACTCACTTGGTTTGGAATGAACTCTATTCCCACAAGCTAAATTTCGATGGAAAGTGGCAAGGTGCACATCTCTTATGATCCTACGTGTAATTTATTCCTGTGGGGCCTCAATTCAATGGAAACTAGAAACAGAATATGACACTCGCTGCGCTAATGCGCAAACATACCATTTGATTATTAGTTCTTTTCTTGTCTTATAGTTTCTTCTTCATATACCAGGATTCTCCAACCTTGGCAACTTTAAGCCTGGTTGGAGAGGTTGGACAGCCCTGGTATATACCATGAAAGGTAGCCCTTGATTTATAACAGTTCATTTAGTGACCATCCAAGGTTGTAACGGCACCAGAAAAAGTGACTTATGACCGTTTTTCACCCTTATCACCGTTGCAGCATCCCCATGGTCACGTAACGTGGTCAGATACTTGGCAATTGACTCAAGTTTATGACGGTTACTGTGCCCCAAGGACATGTGATCATCTCTGGTTAGAAAAGATGATAGGAAAAGATGTAGATTATAAACCTGAATTGTTTCTATGAAGGTATAATACCAGAAAAATGTGATAAGCAAACTATATATTTAATATTGCGTATGTTAACAGCAGTAAGGATTATATTCGCACAATATTGGAAAAATGAAGAAACACCGCGAGACGAAGAGATAATTAGGAAGATATTAGATTGTGCAGAAATGGATAGACTTGCACAGAAAATTAAAAAGAAAGAAGATACAGAATATTATCAAATATAGATTGGGAAAAAAGGGTGGGGATTAAGAATGTAATCGGTATTGCTAAGCAAATTAAATACCCAGACATCACGATGTTTATTAAGCGCTAACAAATGTAAACAATAGAAAATTAATAACATTTTTTTTTTTTTTAATTCAGATGCTTGGCAATTGACTCACATTTATGACAGTTACAGTGTCCCAGGGACATGTGATCATCATGTGTGACTTTCCGACAGACAAAGTCAACGGGGAAGCCAGATTCACTTAACAACTGTGTTACTAACATAAAACGTCAGTGATTCACTTAACAACTGTGATAAGAAAGGTTGTAAAATGGGGCAAAACTCCCTTAACTGTTTCGCTTAGCAGCAGAAATTTTGGGCTAAATTGTGGTTGTAAATTAAGGATTACCTCTATAATTAAGGCAGATTCCTGGTGGTTTACAACCATATAAATCATTAAAACATTCAAAGTAAATAATAGATGAGCAAAAATCCGTTTAAATATAGGCATCTTCAATTCATTCATTACGTCCAACTTAACTTTGTTCTATGTTACCAAGTCACAGAAATTGGCCTAAAACAAAGGCCTTTCATGTTTTGATCTTAGCAGCCATTCCAAAAGTCACAAATACTCAAAATATATTATCTGGGTGAGACCAATATCTCATGGTATGCAACTCCATATTAATATGTTGTCCCTCCATGTTTGCCATATTCACAGAAAATTCTCAGAATCCTGACCAGGTATCAGCTTCATTCAAATGTTTTAATATTTTTATGTATTTGTTTGTTTGTTTTATTAAAAAATATGCTGCCAATCTCCCCTACAAGGCAACTGCAATGAAGAATTTGTAAAGTTCTTCCTGGTGGGACAGTCATTCAATGATGTCAAGGCCATAGAATGAATTCATTCGGATTCTCATGTGATCTTCCTCTTATTTGACAGCCCACTTTGAAAAGACCAGTGATGCATTCACAATAACAGGCAAATAAATGGACTTTGGAGGCGAGGGAGAAGAACTAAATGAGCAAATTCTCTCATCTGTTTATGAAGGAGTGGATAGTCACAAACACTTGGATTCTTTCTGAACTTCTAGCATTCAAATAAAGTATTTTTACATTACTGTAGATACTCATCAAAATTGTCTTTTATTGCTAATAGTACATTATTTGCAGATTCCAAAATTTAATTATGCATTGTGTTAAAAAAATTCCTTTTGTCTGTTCTGATTCTTCCAGCATTCAGTTTTATTGAGTAACTTCTGGTTTAATGTTTTGAGAAAGGGAAAATAGTTTCCCCTTGTCGACTTAATACCCACTATGTGTAACTTTCCATTGGCAAACCTTAGTTAAAAGCACGAGTGGGTCATTAGACAATTCTGGCTAGCAGTTAAAATGCTCATTACTATTGCTATGTAAGAGGTCTCATCCTCTACCAACATAGGATTCACAGAAACATTCCTTTTGGCTTTGAAATGGAAATAATTTAACCACTAAATTGGTTCATTTGCATATTTCCTTGTAATTCTACATGCTAGAGACAGCATGTTAGCAAGTTTCTAAAGAGGAGCAATTTATTTAAAAAAAATAAAATAAAGATCACACTAGATTCAGCTGCACTTTGATTTTTCTAATCAATATTGATTAGCCAGGGGACATGGCGAAGCAAGTATTAATTATAAACAGCAAAGATTCTAAAGATGAAGAGCTTCTATTAACAAGTTAGAATATTAGCACTTACCCAGGAGACATCTCATGGGTACCCAACACATGTAAATGGTTCTCAGACAGACCAGATGGGAGTATTGGAGCAAATTGGAAATCATATTTAGCATTACAAAGACCTTAGAATCCCTTGCATTTGAATTCCAGGAAACATTTCCAAGGAAGGCAGTTGATAAATCGCCATAATCTGCCAGCATTTCATAGGTTCCACACATAAAATGAGTTTTAGGAAAGAAGGAAGAAAAGAATTAAAGGATCAGTCAAAAATGAAGGGGGCAAATCTGGCAATTGGGGTTGCTCGGGAATTTTCTTCTTCCAAGAGAAGTTGTCTGTTATTAAATTGTACTATTCTCTTTCACCTGAACACTACATTGTTCCTTTGGAAACATATGGCTGGAAGCTGAGTAATGTGACTCTTAGAATAAATGTGAGATTGGGTAAAATCAGAGGAGAATAAACGGGATGCATGAACAGACAGATGGCAGAGTGAATGAATACAGCACATAGTTACTTGTGAGAAAGAAGCATACGAGTGAGCAGCTACCATCTCCCTCATAAATGAAACCAATTGGATTGAGGATCTTCCTTCCTCCTAGGGAACCAGTAGCCTTCCTCCAGAGAGGGAAGGGGCTACTGGTTCCCTCTCTGTGTGGAAGAGAAGCAGAAAGGTGGTAGAATAGTCTAGACTTTCTAGACCAGCAATCCCCAAACGTTTTGGCACCAGGAACCAGTGTGGTGGAAGACAATTTTTCCATGGATCAGGGAGGGGAGGGAGAAGCGCACAACCTATCTCCCTCACACCCATAGTTTATAGTAGCGTTAGAATGAGAATATAATGCCTGATGATCTGAGGTGGAGCTGAGGTGTTGATTCTAGCACTGGAGAGTAGCTGCAAATACACATGAAGCTTTGCTCGTTCACCTGCTGCTCACTTCCAACTGTGCGGCCTGGCTACTAACAGGCCACAGACTAGTACCAGTTCGTGGACCAGAGCTTGGGTATCCCTGATCTAAACAACCCACTTCTACCACAAATCATTATAGGAAGGCTGAAGCTTGCTTTTCTTTTCCTTCCTGGTTTTTTTTCCTGTGCTGCCTCAGTGTAGATTGAAAGCTTGACAATATCTATCCTTATTAGTCCGAAATACTGACATGTATATGTGCTTAGTTTCTGCCATAAGGTTATGTCGGCATCTGTGGGATGAATTAGTTTGGTCTAGTGATTAAGGTACCAAGCTAGAAACCAGGAGTTTGTGAGTTCTAGTCCCACTTCAGACATGAAAGTTAGCTGGGTGACTTTGGACCACTCCTCCTCTCTCAACCAAATCCACCTCAGGGATGTTGTGGAGAAAAATAGGAGGAGGAAGGAGTATTAGTTATGTTTGCTACCTTCACTTATTTATAAAAAGCTGGGATATAAATAAATAAATATATAAAAATGGTGATGGTCATCCATTATTCTTTATATGACCTGCATATTTATCCAATATGCCTAAGAAAGTTTATGCTATAAGGTAGCTGCTTGTCTTAAATGAGAATGTAATGATTACATATTAAGGTGAACAAGTTATGGTCTTCATCAGGTTCTAGAACCTAAATGGAATTTATATATTCTCAATATATATAGCTGAATTATGCCCAAACAAAAAGTTTATAGAAATTAAACCATGTGTAAAATAAGATGCACTAGAAAACCAGCAAAGTCTTCAACGTCAGGGGAGAAATGTATTGGACAAGACAATAGATTATCTTCCCTAAGAAGCAGGTGTTTTGCTTTGGCGAAAGAAGACAAGAAAACTACTGTGTAATAACATCTAAACAAAATATTTAGAATACATAAATTCCACTTAAGTTCTAGAACCTGATGAAGCTCATAACTTGCAAATAATATTAAGGTGATTTTGCTGATTTTATTTGAAATTCAGAGTGGTTATTCAAGTGGGTATTCAAGTGTTTATTTAGATCACTTCCCAAATAAGCTCATTCTTTATGTGTTTAATGCTAAGCCTGCATTATTTTAAAGAGAAATTTCTCATTAAAACAATCCTCACATGATTGAGAAACAGATAATCCTTCAGAAGATTAATATCTTCAAACCATTTCCCACAAGAGCTTGTCCTGACTAGATAACTTACCAAAGAACTCCAGGGAAGGGAAGAAAACCTTTATTGAGATTTCCCCTCCTTAGAACAAATCCAGGGGCTAAGGCTGATAGGAAGAACACTTGCAATGTTGTTGCTACGATGAAAGATTTCCATGATGCACACAACGGTGAGGCAAATCTACCCACAGTCTTAATATTAGTGGAAAGTGACTTGTTACCTTCTAACAGAGCCCAAGAGTTCTGGAGCATTATTAAAGATGGCCTTCTATAGAGAGAGACAGAGAGGGAGAAAGGGGAAGGAAGAAGGAATGTAAGTCGTATAGATTGCTTATGGCGCCCACCCAATTTTGCCTGAGGAAGTTGAGTTTGACTTAGGATCACCCAAATGAAAATGCAGTATCAAAGGAAGACTGAGTCAAAGCTTCTAGTGAAAAGAATATAGCATGTAATTGCGTATGTGAAATTGAATATGATCAAGGTCAGCATATAGGGAATTGCCACAATAAGATTAACATTGTTTTACAACTTCCACAGAGAACATTGTGGGCCAATGCACCATCAGCACCGATGGCACAGTGATTAGAATGCATTATTGCAGGCTAACTCTGCCCACTGCCAGGAGCTCAATCCTGACTGGCTCAATGTTGAGTCAACCTTCCATTCTCCCAAGGTCAGTAAAATGAGGACACAGATAGCTGGGGGCCATATGCTGACTCTGTAAACCACTTAGAGAGGGTTGTAAAGCACTGTGAAGCAGTATATAAGTCTAACTGCTATTGTTAAGTGCTATTGAAATTACCCAGCCCAAGTGCTGCCTTGACTTCATTATATTATGCCTTCCTGCGGCCATGGGTGGTGTGGCTCAGAGCCAGATGTTGTTTCAAGCAGATGTTTGCTATGATAAAATGGTCAGTTGACATTGGCACAGATGTTGGCACAAATTTTATGATAGGAATTGTAACAAAACCGTGGCTATGTTGTATTGTAATATTGTTATATTGTAATAATGCAATAACATTATATTGTAACAAAACCTGGCTATGTCCCCCAACCTGGGGTGCTGAATATGTCAAGGGCCCCATTTCCTGGCTTTATTGTTAACTGGTTAAGTATCTCAGCCACTGTGTATATTTACTGTGGATGTTTTTATTGTTTGTTGTTGTTTTTAAATGTTTTAGTGCTTTAGTTGTAATCTATTTTTTGAACTGTAAGTCACCCAGAGTTATTGATTTAGGTGGGCAGCTATAAACATAGAATAAATAAGTAAACACATACATACATACATACATACATACATACATACATACATACATACATACATACATACATACATAACATACATACATACATACATACATACATACATACATTGACCTTGGTGCCAACTGTCTGTCCTGTACTATCATTAGATAAATTGTTCAGGAGAAATGTATAATGATTATAACCATAAATGGTAATCAAATAGAAAATTCAAAGACATTGTAACTGCATTGGAAAATACCTTTATTGATATAATGTTCATAATGCATTGTCAGCATAAATGTAAGATATATATATAGCATGGCACAATTAGTTTCTCAAAGGAAAAAACAGAAAATTGATGGCATGGTATCCCCCATCTGATCAAACCACAGAATATAATGATGTGATTGAATTAACAACCTATACTTATTTGATGGTGTTCATAGAATTCATTTTCATATGGCAGACTTTTCTTTATTTTTTAATAAAACATTACGGTACATAAACCTTTGTTCCAGGTTATATATCCAGCCGGAAATATAATTATATAGCTCAGATAAACTATACTAATCCATTTGATCTGGGGGGAAGGGGGAACACAATCTCTCTCATGTCCATTGTCAAATTCTCTACTTTGAAATTTGCCCAGAAGACAAAAAAAAAAAAGAGGCAGGTAGAAGTAAAACAGCAGTCGGAATGCACAAAAAAGCGCCATGTTGAAATATTGAGGTGAACTCCACTACTTGACATGATCTGGAAAGGGGTTGGGAAGCATGGGAGGATGGGCTATTTGCTATTCATTTTTTTTAAAATGATGCTACATCTTCTTCCACACATGTCTGGAGCAGGCAGTTCTGCCTTTGTGCATAGAGTGCTACTTAACGTTTTTTTTAAACATGCAGGTTCAGGCACTTAGTATATATTATCTGAAAGATGCTAGTTTGGAGAAAACTAGTTTATAGCAATGGTTACGTAGAGTACTAAAATGGCCAGATATGTTGCTAAGGAATAAATGTGAAGCTAGGAAACTTTTTCTCATAAAATAAAAATTCCAGATTATGAAGATCTGACACTGGAATTAGACACTGCTGTAGTTACTTTGGATGTCTGATCTGAAAATGCCCACATCTTTTGAAGAAATCATGCTTTGTTTCTGAAACCCAAAATGGAAAGGGCTTCTTGCCACTTCTAGCTTGAACTGAAGAGCTGCTGTCACCCATTGCTCAGGGCACATTCAGAGGCTTACTAGCCACAGCGTTGATGGGTATGGGGCTATCTCCTCTCACAAGTGGTTGAGAGAGATTGTGAGGACTCTGCATATTACCCATATCGAATTTTACAAGAGAGGTGGGTGGTTCCCGAAGCTCACTTGGTTCCATATTGATGTCCGCCGTTGGTTCTACAAACATGCCATCTGTCCCAGCGTCTGGCTGTCTGAAGCCAGAGGGAGTTGGGTACAACTCGCCTGGAATCTCACTCAGTCCATCAGTGGCTGTGGGGAAGACCTTCTGGATGCCTGCTGCTGTGCCTTCAGGATTGGCCTGGCCCACTGGAAGAAATCCATCTTGACCTTCAGGAGGGGGTTCAGCTTGGCCTGACGGGAACATAGCTCCTTGCATGCCAGGAAGGAGAAGCCCAGTGAAAAACTGTGAAGGTGACTGCCAAGGCAATAAGAAAATAAGAGAATATGCATCAAAAAGTTAAAAGGTCTCAAGGAGCACTTTGGACATTACAGAGAAAGACAGAAGAGAAAATAATGAAAACAGAGAGAATGTAGAGTAGTATTTTTTTGTTTTCAACTCCTCCATAGAAAAATGCAAGGAATTCAGCATTTCCTTCTTGCCCTGGTGAGATCTAAAAAACCAAATTCTGGAAAACAGAAGGCTGGATTCTATAGCCCATCCATATTTTTAAATCCAAAGGTATCTTGAACCCTAGCCCTACTTGTTAAAGGACAACAATCTTATCGAAAACATTCTCCACTTAAAAGGCTTCTCAATTTAAATGCAAATTCTCAAGACAGAGAACCATGCAAGGACAAAGCAAGACCCTGTAATATATGGAACAAGTCTTGTTCATGTATAGTATTTTTAAATAAGCAGCCAAAGTTGTAGCAATCGTTTCTAGATTTACATCCATATGTCTAAATTAGCTTCTGTAAAATTGTATACAAATCTGTAACATCTTTTGTCTTCCTGTTTTGTCCCTTCAAACTGTAGTATAAATTCTAAAGCAGACCAGGAATGATGGAAGGGTGGAAAGGAGGGAGGGAGGGAGGGAGGAAGGAAGGAAGGAAGGAAAGAAGTGGGGAGGGAGGGAGGAAGGAAGGACTAATTTTTTGATAAGAACCCAAATGAAATATCCTGTCCTCACCAACGTGAATTGGTGAGACCCTTGGTTCCCTAATGGCATTTTATCTGACCCTGTGAAGAAGGCTTAGAAGCTGTAAATCTATCACACAGTCTGGATGGTTTGGAATTGGGTTTGTGATGATTCTGAATGATCCCATGAAAATAGAAATATGTTAGTAAATTAATTACCATTTCCTCAGAGCTGAGCACTGCACCCTAGAACACCAATCAGAAAATGCGGGTTTGAGGGAGCAGAATGGAATAAATAAACATTAAAGGCATGGAACAATGATTTCTAAAAAGTTTACAAAAATGGTGGTGGAGATGATGATGATGATGATGATGATGATGCAAAGTCTTATTACAATAGATACAGGAGCGTCCATAGGTGTTCCAAAATCTACAGGATTATAGGCATGGAATATTAATCAAAGGTCTACACCTTTAATAATGAAACCAGGCCCACCATCCAGGATACCTTTTCACACACACACAACACACACACACCTTCAATAAGACCTTTGTGATAGGCTAGGTCTGGAAACCAGACACTACAAGAAATGCACAACTTTATTATTATATGGAATATTAACAGGATATTGAAAGCCTGACAGTTTGTTTCTCCCCACTTTTATACTAAACATAATCAGGACAGGGAAATCTTGATTTATTTCCTTATCACTTGCTGTCTGTTCCACAAGCTCATATTTTGAAAGGGCTTTTCCTTCTCTGTATTTTTCCACATCCCATGGATGTTAATCTGGGGGAGAGCAATCTGGGGTTACACACAACCCTCCCACAACCACATCCTACAGAATATCCCAGTGTGATTAGGCTAAGATTTTTGGCCCTTTTGTTGGATTTTGCCTTATTCTGGTTTTTAAAGAAAGAAATAGCCATAGCACTAAAACCTATATATTGCTTCACAGTGTTTTACAATCCTCTCTAAGCGGTTTGTAGAGTCAGCCTATTGTCCCCGATAATCTGGGACTTCATTTTACCAACCTCAGAAGGATGGAAGGCTGAGTTAGCCTGCAATACTGCTGTCTAACCACTGCACCAAGGCCTCTTAAGCAAAAGTTGTGCCTCAAAAGCAAAACTTCTAAAACACTTTTTCCATTAAACCCCTTAAACCTCCCACAAAAGGGCCAACTATTTGCATAATTGAAGGACCTTCTGGTAGTGCTCTGTGGCCCTTAAGAGTCTAAATACCTTTCCTAAAAGAACCTAAATCCTCTTATTTTTTATTTTAAAAAAAACAAGAATTGTATTTGATAGTGCTAGATAGTTGTCACCACTGTGATTTCATGAGATTAGCCCAAAGAGCACAAGCAGATTAGTGAATGATAGATAAATCCATTTCCTGTGAAACCAAGATCTGAAATGGACTTCCACTTCAGTCAAGCCTGTTAGCACCACCATTAATGGTGCCCCAATTCCTCTTTTTTTTTTTAACAGAATCCTGACCCTCCTGGAAGAAGATACCCTGCCAGATATAATGCTGAAGAAAAAGAGCCCATTGCATTGTCTTCCCAAGTGGGTTTCACACATGGTAGGAATGTGGGAGAAAGTTGTTTTATACTAAGCCAAGCTACTGTTCCATTTCATTCAGTCACATTAAGATCAAAAAAGCTGTTTGCTCCAGGTGTTTCAGAGATGTCGCTTACTTAGACCCACTTGCAGATGCTAGGAATTGAGACCTTGGGCATGGCAAAGCACCTAATGGCAAGAATGGCTGGATAGCCAGTAATCAGGATCACAATTGGACCGTTTTTTCTCCATTGAAAAAGGGTTGAATTAAATTATCTTTAAGGGAAACAGATTTCACAATTTATTCATACCCATTCCAGGCTATGGACATCCCCAATAAATGATTGAACAAGCACTGCTGTTCCAGCAAAAACAAGCCAGACATCCACTTCAAAAAAAAGCAAAACTATTCATTATGCAAAAAAAAAAAAAAAAAGCCTGAAAATCTCAAACAGACTTTCTGTCTCACTTCTTACCTGTGGTCCCATCTGTGTAACTATAATTGGCAGCATCTGCAAGACAAGTAGTAATAATTGCATGTATGTTACGCCTTTAGTTAACTACAGGTAAGACTGAAGGAGGAATTGGCTTTTCGGGGGTAGTTTGTCTTTTAGCTGTTCAGTACTTGTAAAATATGCTTCTATTCTGACCTTGCAAGCCTTTGGATCATTAGAGAGCCTTTCTTTAGATTTACTTTAAGTAAACACTTTCTGCAAACATATTTAAGTTGACAAAATCAATGTAGCCAGTATGACCATTCTGCTTGGACTTTCTTCCCATAATGCTAGTGTAATCCTCATTCTCTTGCACCTCAACTTTGTGAAAAGCAGCTGGTACTATTCTTCCCTGGTTATACCAGTGGTATAACTTTCTCCAATTAGGTGCCCTCCAATTTGTTTGACTCCAATTCCCACCAGCTCCAGCCATCACTGGGGAAAAATGAGATGTTTCACTTCTCATCCAAGAAGCTGAAGTTCTTGGATGAGAAGCAACACATCACATCCCCCCCCCCAAAAAAAAATCATGGCTGGAGATGGTAGGAATTGGAATCAAACAAATTGGAGGGCATCTGATTGGAGAAAGCTTCATCCTGGTATAATCAGTGAAGAAGAGTTCTTGGATGAAAAGCAAAATGTCTTCAGGGGGAAAAAACAGAAAGTCCAGTCGCCTCCTGAAAAACCACCTTTGGGACATGCAGAATAATAGTGTGTGAATATACACCACATATAGACACACATGATCACAGAAGCTGATTTAAGGGAATTAAGAAGTTATTTATGTTTACTATCCAATCTCTAAGTCTGAAAGGTAAGTAATATTTGCTTCCTATGATTTCTGACTTAGTTTCCAAAATGGAGAAAGATGAACAGTGGAAACCAATGAGGATATTAGCCAGCTCGGGTTCTTAGAGGAGTTGTAAAATACTTACTGCTTGCCCTGGCTGTAGCTGCTGTGGTACAGTCATTCCCCCACCTACTATAGGCAATGTGTGCATTGTGGATAATATTCCTAGGAGAGTAGAAAGCTGCATGGGAAGTGGATTAGAACATGATTAGAAAGAAATACAGAACGAAAGAAAGCAGCTTCCTTTGCATTGGGTGACATGATGAAAATCTTCAGCCAAAATATTTTTGTTTCTTTCTAGTGTCAAATGTAGCACAAGAAAAGGACAACAGTTTTACCACCATGACACTGAGCAAGGTGTGTAGGGCTTCCCACTCACGCTTGTCACTGATGTTTCAACTGTCAGGCAAAGCACCAGGATTTTGGCCCCAAAGTTAAGGATTACAGCCCTTTGGCTATTCTGCGACATCTAAAGACTTACATATTCTACCAACAAAACAGAGCAAGAATCCTGTGATATTCCAGATGTTATTAGATTCACATTCTAACCATCCTTGACAATAAATCCTGGTGGTTGGAGATGGGGGCTCTTGGGGTACAGCTGAAAAAAAATGCTGCTTGCATGATAAGCCTGTTTAAGAGCCATTCAGTGCTAATAATAGTACTCTTTTATTTGGGTACTATATGGGAAACTACAAAAGCCCCCTCTCTGAATTCATTTATATTTTCTCAGTTGACTGGCTCATTGTAAAAGGTCCTTCTTTTTTTCTTCTTTTTTTTGCTCTGGCAAGGGAATTATTTTAATCCACCTGGAACTTTGTTGTGTATTCTAACATCATGGCTGCTCTTTGAACTATTTTTTTCCAACTCCTGTGGAAATATATCACTTCCAGTGTTCTACTTGTATTTTTATTATCGCCTTTCTTATATGAAAATTCCCACCCCCCATCTATGTTTACAGGATTTATTGATTGATTTTTCCCTTATTATCATTCATTGATTGATTATATGCCATCAAGTTAGTGTTGACTCTTAGCAACCACATTAATAGATTTTCTCCTGGAGGATCTGTCACCAACCTGGTTCTGGTCCGTGAATGCCGCCATCTTTTTTTTTAATTATTTGGGGAGGGGATTTTTTTTGAATTTTTTTTGCTATTTTTTCTTCTGCACATGCACAGAAGCTGAGTTTCAGGCACTTCACATGTGT